>JBAJMU010000010.1:2095271-2121353 GCA_037952995.1 Hyposoter didymator
GAGAAAAAAAAAAAAAAGATTTTCACGTTCGCTTGTCACGATGTGGAAAAGTTTTTATCAATAATTTTCGTTCTATATTTTTTGCTGGACAGTGAGGAGAAAAAATAGGGTCCGGAGGATATTACAGATGTGTTACGTCACCTGACAAATCCTCCCTCCTTCGCTATTCTCACGTATAAGTAAAACACACCCCGAGTTTCCAGAGAGAGGATGAATTTTCCGCTGGCACGTTTCTTCGCCGTTTCTCTGCTCTGCTCCTTC
This sequence comes from Hyposoter didymator, assembly GCA_037952995.1. NCBI lineage: Eukaryota > Metazoa > Arthropoda > Insecta > Hymenoptera > Ichneumonidae > Hyposoter > Hyposoter didymator. Next base: position 2,095,533 of record JBAJMU010000010.1, read on the forward strand.
TTCCTTCGTCGTCCTTTTCTCTCCTCCTCCTCCTCCTCCCTCCTGCACGTTCTGATACTCTCGTGAAACAGCTGGTGTGTGCCAACGATCGCCACTACACCCTCTGCTCTCTCGTCTATTATAATACTACTCTCCTCTCTGTGTATCCCTTATATACACGTATCTATGCAACTCGGAGGTGTACTACGAAGGGTTGTACGAGCTAGTAGCTACACGAGTTACCCTGCTCTCTATTATGGCCGACTTAACATATATCGTGAATGTATATATCGCCTCTGTACATTTCTGACATCAAACTAACGTGTAATTATCATTTTCTCGGCTGATTATTTTTTTTTTACAAAAATCTCGTTTTTTTTCGGATTTTCCAAAATTCGTTTTTTTTTAAATAGTTTTCGTCGAATTCAATTTTTTTGAGTGGAGTTTTTTCGCGTTAATCGTTGCTGTTCATTTCTGAAATGAAACTAACGTGTAATTATCATTTTCTCGGCTGATTATTTTTTTTTGACAAAAATATTGTTTTTTTTTCGGATTTTTCAAAAATCGTTTTTTTTTAAATAGTTTTCGTCGAATTCAATTTTTTTGAGTGGAGTTTTTTCGCGTTAATCGTTGCTGTACATTTCTGAAATGAAACTAACGTGTAATTATTATTTTCTCGGCTGATTATTTTTTTTTTACAAAAATCTCGTTTTTTTTTCGTATTTTTCAAAAATCGTTTTTTTTTTAAATAGTTTTCGTCGAATTCAATTTTTTTGTGTGGAGTTTTTTCGCGTTAATCGTTGCTGTACATTTCTGACATCGAACTAACGTGTAATTATGATTTTCTCGGCTGATTATTTTTTTTTGACAAAAATCTTGTTTTTTTTCGGATTTTTCATAAATCGGATTTTTTTTTTAATAGTCTTCGAAGTTTTTATCGAATTCAATTTTTTCAGAGGAATTTTTTCAAAGATATTTACGAAAAATCGTATTTTTTCATAGTCTTTGAAGTTTAAATCGATTCCAATTTTTTGAACCGAGTTTTTTGGATTGATTTTCGAATTAATTGTTTGAAAAAAACGATCGAACGTTTATTAACGAAATGACATTCTGAAAAATGGATTATCGTAGGGCTCCAGGGTCAAGATTATGAATTTCTACAACTTTGACGAATAATTCAACTTAAAAAAATTGCAAACGTCGGTTTGCAATGAATTTGACAAAATTTGGTATCACACAATAATTTTTATTATTTTTTATTGAATTTTTTTGTCGAGATGATTCCATAGTCGTGTGATACAAATTTGCATGTTGGAAGTGTGGCGTAGAGGTGGATTAGGTAAAGGTTGAACGTGGGCATGGTTCTTGCCGGTTACTTATGAGCCAGACAGGTAAGTAGCGATGTAAGTGGTTGTAGACAACACCGGGTTAGAAGCAGGGAGTTGGGGGAGTGAGGGAAAGAGAAAGCGAGGGAGAGGAGATCCCATAAGCAGCAGCAGCAGCACCAGCAGCTACTCTCTCGTTGTGCCTAATGAAACTACAAATCTCGTTGCCTTTGGGCACCACCTGTTCTTAGTTAGTAGCACTCTGGCTCGTTACCATAAGGATTTCGAGCTCATATCGTGTAAACATCTAGGAGAATAATAAAAAAAAAAAAATAAATAAAAAAAAATGGCGAATTTTTCGATGAAAATCGACGACATTTCGCGATCGCGTTTGTGGAAATCTCCGTCATCATGAAAAATATGTAGACGCGTTTGTCCAGACGATTAATTATCCGACGAGCAAGTCCTTGTTTTTAATTTTTTTTTTTTTATTTCAATTTTTTTCCCGCATATTTCGTAATATGAAAAAAAAGAGAGAGAGGGAGGGGGCGATGGTGTTAAACAATTATACGGCTGGTGGCGTCCACGTACGAAGAGCCCGGCCTCTATATATCACGCGGCGATTCCATTGTCATTGCTGGCGATTCTGGCGTGTCATGATTATTGTTTGCAGGCCGCGCGTACAATGAATTTGAACGAGGAAATTGGCGGAGGCCCGAAACGCTCTCTACTCGTTTTTTCTCTTTCTCTCGACGCTGCTCGCTCGCCCGGATCTCCCTGATAAACTGCACAACGAGTATTATAAACCGCGACCATTTCGTATTTTCCACCTCCACTCGTATACACGTCCTGCGCTACCGAAATATATACGCAAACACTCTGCTCGTGATGCTGCTGCTCGCTCCACGTATATGATACATACGCGCGAGGGAGAAATGGACGAAAAGAGCCCGAGCACCAGTTCACATGGATGTTTGTCCGGGTTTCTCTCCATCCTCTCTATCATCGCTCCACTTGTTCACAAACATGTGCTACGGTACGCGAAATACGATTCGCCGATTTGGCCAATCGATTGCCCACATAAAATTTCGTGTAATTCAGTTCGAATTTCGCGTAAATAACTCTCGCGCTGCCTTTTCCGTCTGTAGAAAGTAAAAATCGCCGGGATTCCAATTTCCCATTGGCGGAGAAGAAATTTTAGAACGATATTTATTTTTATTTATTTTTTTTTTTCGCTAAACTTGGGTCAAATTGACCCGAATTTTGAAAAATTCGTATCTCCGGTAAAAATTGACGAAAAGAGTTCCACCGGGGCTCATTCTTTTCGTTTTTTGATGCAGAATCCCACGAACCTGGGTAAATTCGGCTCAAAATCGAAAAAGCAGTCAAAACTTCGGTAAAACGATAAAAGTCGATTTAAAATCGTCCGCGGGGTCGTTCAGACCCCTATTTATCGTTCCAGGGTTAATTTCTAGAGAAAATAAACGTGACGTCATAGAATTCATTTAATCTGATAAAAGTTGACGTGTGTTTACCTCCGCAGGCCGTTGTATCGTCGTCCGTTTCGACATAAAAGAGAAACGTGTGTATACGCGCTCTCGAGAGGAGATCCGGAGCTGTGTTGCTGGTAGAAAAGTGAGTTATTGAGAAGACAGCAAGGGAGCAGAATCGCAGGGCGAGATTACTGCTCCAGCGAGAGAGAGAGAGTCTCGTTTCGAATAATCGGATGAGCATTCGTTGGTGCGACTCTAATGAAATGAGTCGCCGGATCCCCCGTTATACGCATCAGCATATATATTTGTATGCAGTGCGACGGCTACATAGCATTTTGGTTAGGCGAATGCTTCGCGCTACGTGACTGTATATCCACGTACGGGAGTGATGTGTTCTGTGTGACGTATTTACAGAACTGTAGGGGGTGAAAACGAGTTTTAAACGATGGGTAATTTGAGCTGACTGGCAGGGCGCCGGGGATTTTTCTTCTCGCTCGTTCTCGCACGAGAACGAGCGAGAGGGGCTGCACGCACTGGCTTTTTAGACGCGAAACTCGATCTCATCGCGCAGTTGGTTTTATTATTAAAATGATAAACAAAACGAGTGTCTCGGATCTTGTAGAAAAACGCCAAGTCGGTTTTTTGCAAGTATTTGCGTTTTACATCGAAGCGAGCCTCTCCCGGAGCAGCAGCGGTTCCGATTTTCGTGCCATGCTCGCAGCCAATTCTCTGCAGAGTTTGGCTGAGTGACGGACTGTCAGTTCGCCCCCGCCCCTCTCTCGACAAGCTAATATCCACCTGCTTACCCGGCTAACCACCTTTCCCCCGCTGCGTAGCGCAGCTCCGACAGACCGCGCGTTTGCCAGCTCGCGCCTGCTCTTCCACCCTCGACACTGCTCGCCGACAAACCCACCGATGATCCGCGTGCAGCGTACCTTCTATATACTATACACACCAGCGTGTTTTACACATCGCGCGCGGCGGGATATCGTACGTAGAGGCGTAATTTCCTCGCGCTGTGTGTTGCACGTTTTGCTTGTGAATTTGGCCGGCGCGCGAGCAGCGCGCAGACGTGTTAATCAAAATGTTGGACAAGCCACTTACAAGGGGCTGTGACGTTTCCATTTAGGCCCATGGATCCCCGAGCGTGTGCCCGTGAGACCGAGGCCGTCCGCCGCGCGATCCTCTCCCCCGACACGAATCTGTCTTGGCCCGAGGCCCAGCAACCTATTTTCCTGGGCAACGCGCTCGATCGTTTCTCGGCTGTTCCTCATCGCGCCTCTCTCTCTATACATACCCAACGCCTCTTGGCACTAACTATCCACCACGGACCGACACACACCCCGCAGCAACGCCTGCGAATATACACACGAACGAGCAAAACTCGCTGCAAAAACTTTTGCACGATATTTCGTGCGCCGGACTTCCGTTCCGCTGCGATCGAACAACGCACGAGCGTCGTACCAGCATGTCCGCATAAGGAACGTAATAAACGTTGATTCACCTTCGCAAACCTTTGCATTTTTTTTTCCTAAAGACGAAATTCTGTTTTTTTCGAATCAAAACACAAAATCGTCGAAATGGAACAAACAATTAAGAGGAAAACGTATTTTCGCTCGTGAGAGTTTGTATCTCTGCGAAAGCTCAGACAGCCCTTTCCCATGCGTATATGTGTAATGTACACAAGCATGTTCTTGATCCCTTTTGACCCGCTTGCCACGAACAGCAGGAGCAGCAACTCGAGGACCCTAGCGAGTAAAAGTTTTGCGAGGAGGACGCAGAACGGTATTCCGTGCGGAGGAGAGCAGCAGGCAGAGCGAGAGCAGAGGAGAAAGGACCGCGCGGTGGCTGCGAATCAGGCGCTCGCGTCTCTTTCGCTCCGGTTCGGGCTGCTGGCGCGGGATCTGCTATTGACGACGAGGAGCAGGGAACCGACTCGAGCAGGACGAGTGTTTGTCAAATGTTTGATCTTGATCTTGGTCGTTGCACAGGGAGAAAGCGTGCGAGGAAGGAGGGAGCGGGAAGGGGGGGAAGGACGAGGGCCAAATTAAATGGGATCCTGATGTTTATTGTATTGACTGATGTCAATGAATGCAGGAGGATGATGAAAGCCCCAAATGGAATATCGAATAAATATAAACAGAAGGAGCAGTTAAAGTCTAATCAACAAAGATGGCAAACAATGAGTTTTTGTTTGCTTCAGCAGCAAGAGCTGCTGCTGCGGGTAACTTTGCAGGAATCGCGTCTTTTGCAAAGACACTCCGTGAACAGATGGAGGAATGAAAAAAGTTGGCGACTCTCGAGCGCTCCTCTGCGATAGGAGACGAGCTACAAAAGCTCTCACCGAGTAGTTAGTCCTGCTGCTGCTCCCTGCTCCTCTGAGAAAGGACTTTGCATATAATCTTCATTGGAAAAGTTTGACGAAAGTTTAACGCAGCGATCGAGTGTGAGTGCGTGAGCCTGTGGCTCTATATATATATATATGCTTTGCAGCAGCGAGCATATTTTTCCTTGGCCCTTTTGCCTCCTTATAGAGAAATCCATTTCCGGTTGCCAATGTGCTTCGTGTCCCAAAACATCGAAAAATCATATTTTTAAAAAATGTAAAATTCAAACTTTTATAACTCGAGAACGGTTTGAGCTACGGGGCTCCCGTTTTGCACGGACGTTAATCTTGACAAGTTCTTGATTGTCTGAAATTTTTGTTGGGATTGGTGGAAAAATACGAATTCTACGGAGTTTTGAAATTTTTGAAAAAATCGTGTCGACGCTCTAACTTGCGCAAATTTCAAGATTTATTACTGATTGTTTTTTTTTATAAATAGAGTTTCGTCATAGAAAGGTTGGTATCGAATTTGGAAAATATTGGTTGAACGATTTGAATTTTATGATTTTTTGAATTTTTACGAAAATTTGAGTTTTTTGGAAAATCGTCTAATCACTTCGATTTTTTTTAATTTTCTAAGATATTGTGTACAAGTCTGTACTTTCTCTTCACTATCTAGAAAAGTTGTCGACATTATTTTTAAACGTACGAATTTATCGACATTTTGAGATTTTCAAAAAAGTTCGTCATCGCTCTAATTTCCGTAATTTTCGAGATTCATTACTATTTTATTTTTTTATAAATGGAGGATCGTAATATGAAGGTTGGTGATGAATTTGGAAAATATCGATCAAACGGTTTAAATTTTATGATTTTTTCAATTTTTACGAAAATTTGAGTTTTTTTGAAAAATCGTCGGGCTCTAAATTCTGCAAATATTCCAAGATATCGTGTACAAGTCTGAACTTCCTCTCTGCTCAACACGCGCGATGCACAAAGAGAAAGATTCGAGTTACGCGGTTAAGCACGTGCGTCGTCGCAATAAATAAATAAATGGTCGATAAAAATATCGCGCGAGACTTATTCGCAACGATTGGCAAGTATCGGGCGGGGGTCGAGACAATGTCGATTTGCATATCGGATAGGCAGGTTAATACCTGTCGACGAGAAGTAAGCAGGTGTTTCCGATCGCGGGCTTGAGGTCCTTTATGCGGCAAAATATATATAGAGATAATAAAAATACATGCGCGATATCCTTCAGGAGTGAATAGCGAGTTCGGTAGAGGCGCAAAGCCATATCTGCAACCTGCTCTCGCCCTCTCAAGATCCTGGAAAGCGCGGAGAGAGAGAGAGAGAGAGAGAGGAGGATAAAAATAAATTGAAGGAAACGGGACATGAGATAGGCGCGCCAGAGGTTCTAGTGGCTCAGCAGCAGCAGGAACTTGGCCCGCGAGATATTTAATATAATACGCCACTAACATCTGTCGCGTGAACTCTTCCGCCCTTGGTTAGTTCCGAAGCTTTGGGCAGCCCTTTCCCCAAGGATCGAGCTTTTTCCTTTTGGTCCTGTTCAGAAATCTGTTTGCTCTCAGGAAAACTTTGCGCGCGATCGTAGGAACGATTCCCCGCTTGGGTAAAATTTTCCTACAATTTTTTTTCAACCCTTTTTTGTCGCATGGTTGGCAACACGACCCTCGCGCTTGATTCTCCAGTTTCGTTCAATTAATCATTTGGTATTAATAAAAGCAGCAGCTCGGCAGCTAATTGAATTCCCTCATTTCGTCGAGTTAATACGAGTTTAATGTTAATTTAATCGAGTGCTTTCTCTATTTCGTTCGCACGAGATACACGTACGAGTCTTTCCCACTCTGTCTCTACGTTTGCATGTGTTTGTGTGTTTCGTGTGTGTGTGAGGTTGTCGATGTACAAAGGAGCCGTCGCCCATCGTTTTGCCCAACATTCACGTCCTACAGCAGCTCCTCTCCTGCTCTTTCGCTTACTTTGTTCCCTCGTTTCCTGTAAACCACCTCGCCCCCATGAAAATGTATATACACGGTTGCGATACCGGGTTGCCCCGCGGATCTCCCCCGCGCCGCTCCTGCTCCGGAGGGCAGCGCGAGAGTCTCCTCGCATCGCGCGCGCCTTCTCTTTCTTTTCTCGACTCTCGCCCCCGCGCGCCTTCTTCTTTTCTTATATATTCTCACCCCCCGAGAGAGAGAGAAAGAGACCGCGCCGCCACCGCCAACGCCACCAATGCCGCCCCTGCCCTTTTATCGATCTTACGATACGCTCGGCTACACCCCGCGCTCGTAAGAACCTTTGCTTTGCTTTTCCACATCGCGTGCGTCTATACTTCCAACACACGCGAACCCTCCGACGTCCCTTTTCATCGCGTCGACTTTACTCTCCGTGTCGGGAAATTATTTTGTTTACGATTTTTTAAACGGAAAGTTGAAATTTTGCTGAATTTTTGTCACGACAACTTTTTTAACGAGCTCCTCGTCGTGTGGCCATTAAAATAGTGAAAATTGAACGGCGGACCGTTTTGCTGATCGCGGAGAAAGGAAAAAGATCGAAGAGCGAGTGCAAAAGATATTTTGCTCCCGCTCGCCAGGATCGCGCTCGCAGGAGGGGACAAGCAACGAAGGAATAGAGAAGAAGAAGAAGAAGAAGAAGAGAGCAAGCCTTGCGGTCGAGAGCACAGCTTTTGAAAGCTCGTCGTAACGGAAGGAGGAGCAAATTCACGCTGGCCGCACCTCGGACTCCGCCTCCGGTTTGTTTCCCCTCCGCCAGACTCCCGCGCGAGCGATAGAGAAGCGCGCGCGACGAGGAGGCGAATATACGAGGGAGTTGGCGCGGCGGCCGCGAGAACCGCGCTGGCGCGTTCCAAGCAGCAGCAGAGAGCAACGCCGCGCGCGTTTTAGTAACCGCTACACGCCAAATCTTTCACTCTGTTCCACTTCTCGCCTTTCCCCCCGCCCCATCCGCGCTCTCTCCCCCATTGCGATCTCGTACACGATTGCTACGCGAGAGCCGAGCCATAAGCGCGAGAGTAGACTATCATCCACCCGACCGAACCAACCGCCATCAACCAACCACCACTTTGCCTCTCTCCTCGCTCTCCCTCGCTCTCCCAACCTCGTCCACGTAACACGAAAAAACATTGTGCTACGCGTGCTAACCAGTTTAATTTTCCTCTGCGCGAACCTCCTGGCAAACTGCCCCAAGAAAACGTTACGCGCCCAGAGATCATAACGGATTACGCTTGAAGGATCGCAACGTTGCGGCTCAACGAAGCTTGTTACTTCGGCAACGGAACTCAATTCCCGCGAACCAATTCATTATTTCTACGCAGAGACTCCAATTATCGCTGCGACGCGCTCAAAATAATTGCTATATTTCCAGGTCCGAGGGAAACGGGAGGATTTTCTTTTTTATGTCCATCCACGTATCCGTAGCGTGTGTGTGGGTTTTTGTGTCCATTACTTTTATTTTGGTCTCGGCCGTAAGTATATAAAAGGGAGGAGGTGGAGGTGGAGGAGAAGTAAAAGTTGTAAGGTCTGTGGCGACCAAGTTTATTCAGTCCTGTAGGAAAGTTTGTAGTACAGCGTGTCGACGGAGCCGGAGGGCAAGAGGCCTTGACGGGGGTGCAAACTGCCTGGTGCTTGGCCAGTCGCGGAGAAAAGGGGCGCGCGAGGGTTTGGGAGTTTCGGGCAGCGAGTCCACGCGATGAAGGTAGCAAGGTAGGGAGGTGTTTCCTGTAAGAGCGACTGAGGAACAGCCCGAGAACAGAAGTAACTACATAGCTATGTATATATGTTGAGCGAGCAGAGCAGAGGACGAGCGACGACGACGAGAGACCGGAACCGAACGCCGCCGGGGCCGGACATACCTCTACGTAACCATCTCGTCGCGTAGGAGCTCCGCAGCAGCAGCAGTCCGCACATCAGGAACGCCGGTTCACATACATATACATCGGTCGCGCTTTGTCCAGTCTCTCGGACGCAATTAGGGTGGGTCTCGGGGCCAGAAACCCCTCGAGGGTGGCCGAACTGAGAGAGGGAGGGATCCAAGGACTCTAAGTAGAAAAGCGTGTAGCACGAGCCAGCCAGTCAGCTAGCCAACCCTCTCGCTCTGTGTTTCTCTTTGCCTTTGGCTCTCCCTTTCTTCCTGCTCCGCGCGTCATCCCTTCCTCGTCGCGGAATCACCCCTCGGCGCGGATGTCCATCGCCAACGAAAGGCGCTTCCACCCTCTCACCCTTTGCCAGACTTACGCCCTTGCCCCACGTCTCCTGCTCTTCCTCCCGATGCTTTCCAACTGTCCCACTGAAAAGGGCGCCGTTTCACAAACTCCTCAAACAGCCTAAACGCCCTTTTTATCTTTTACCATGAATTTTCCTCACTCGTCACTAAAACCATCGCGCACTCACTCTCCTCCAACCATTTCCGACGCGAACCTCCACCGCGAACCTATGCTCTCCGATATCCTCTTCTCCGCCGCCCAACCTTATCGGACTACTACCCTTCACGCCTTTGCTCACATGTTCACTCCTCGGACAGAATCCCTCCATCAACCCCCATCGACCTTTTCTCGATCATCACTCTTAATACCGCGCCGCATCCCCTCCTCCTCATCCTTGCCAGAGAGAACGACGCTCTCGCGTGCTCTCTTCTGCTCTCACGATAGCGCACGGACTACCAGCAGACCTCTTAGCCCTCTGCTGATACAACAACGCTTTCCACGACCGCTATGGGTCTATCGATCGACCGTAACATTGGCTATTAGATATATACGCTTTGCTACATAATAGGACATTGGTTAGTGCTACCGGCGAGGGAAAAGCCTTCTGATACTCCGATCCTTTCGTTTTAACACCTCGCCAACTACTTCAAGTGGCTACACGCCTGAGAAATCAAGTTTTTTATCAATGCAACTGCTGCTCTCTTCATCCTTTTTATTTTCCATTGTTAAAGCGATTCAATTGACCGAAATATTGTCATCGAATCTCCCGTCGTTCCCAGGATCATCGTTTCTGGTAGGAATTTCTGTTTTTTTCTTGAGCAGAGCTCATGATTATTATTCAGTATTTAGTCGAGACTGCAGAAACGATTTTTCTTTCGAGATTCTCACTCAGTATTTAGTCAGGACAAGAGAAAGATTTTTTTTCAGAATTAAAACACGAAATCGGTTCGAAAATTTTCATGATTTTTTAAAATCGAACAAACAATGAATAGAAAATCGTATTTTTTGATCACGTTGAAGTTTGCATCGTTTCGATGCAACGAAATTTCTTTTTTTACTCAATATTTAGTCAGGACGATAAAACAATTTTTTTTCAGAATTAAAACACAAAATCGGTTCGAAAATTTTCATGATTTTTTTAATCGAACAAATAATTAATATAAAATCGTATTTTTCGATGACGATGAAGTTTGCATCGTTGGAATGCAACGAAATTTCTTTTTTTTTACTCAATATTTAGTCAGGACAATGAAACGATTTTTTTTTCAGAATTAAAACACAAAATCGGTTCGAAAATTTTCATGATTTTTTTAAATCGAACAAATAATTAATATAAAATCGTATTTTTCGATGACGATGAAGTTTGCATCGTTGGAATGCAACGAAATTCTTTTTTTTTACTCAATATTTAGTCGGGACGATAAAACAATTTTTTTTCGGAATGAAAACGCAAAATCGGTTCGAAAATTTTCATGATTTTTTTAAATCGAACAAATAATTAATAGAAAATCGTATTTTTCGTTAAATCTCAACGTTGCGAACTTCAGTGTCATAGAAAGTCAAGTAAATAATTGTAAATACAGATATACATGTCTGCCTCTCGTCTTTCAGTGCAAAAAGACTCAACGCGAGACTCCAACGGAGTCTTCGTTGCGATTACGATGTTATACAAGCCCGTGTGTGCGAGAGACGAGAACTCGCGGTGCAGCAGCAGCAGCAGCAGCAGCAGCAGTTTAGCTCTGTATGTACGCGATCCCCACGACGATCCTCGTAACACTCTCTCTCTCTCTCTCTCTCTCTCTCTGCATATGCTCTGCGCACACCGAGCCTTCGAGACTCTCCTTCATTCTCTCGCTTCGTACTCCTCGTGCTTTTAGAGCATGCTTAACACACATAGCGCACTGTGTGTCCTCGTACGTGCTCCCCAAGAACTAACCCCGTATCCTCTTTCCTTTACATCAAAGTTTCGTGTCACGATATCTGACAAATATCGACCGAGCCATTTTGTCCGCGTCATTGATACGTTCTTCAAATTTATTTCAAATATTGAATTTTTACCAAATTCGACAAATTTTTAATTAATTAACAACTTTTTTAATTAATTAAAAAATCTTTTAATGACATTTTTTGCCATATTTCCATATTTTTCTACACATTCCAACGTTTTTTGCCAAATTTTCACATTTTTCGCAAAATTTTCACATTTTTCGCAAAATTTTCACATTTTTCGCAAAATTTTTACTTTTTTCGCAATTTTTTTACATTTTTCGCAAAATTTTTACTTTTTTCGCAAATTTTTTACATTTTTCGCAAATTTTTCACATTCTTTGCCATATTTCCATATTTTTCTACACATTCCAACGTTTTTTGCCAAACTTTCACATTTTTCGCAAAATTATTACATTTTTCGCAAAATTTTTACATTTTTCGCAAATTTTTTACTTTTTTTGCAAATTTTTTACATTTTCCACAAAATTTTCACATTTTTCACATTTTTCACAAAGTTTTTACATTTTTCGCAAAATTTTTACATTATTGGCAAAATTTTGACATTTTTTGCTCAATTTTCCCATTTTTTGCCAAATATTCATTAAAAAATGACAAAATCCATTTTCCAAAATCTCTCAGAGCGACGATTACTACGCGAGCGTTACTACGACGCGTCCCAATAATTTTCGAAATAATTTTCTCTCCGCGTGTATAAAAATGATGAAAAAAAAAAACGAAGAGGTTAGTGAATAAAAATCGGGGCCGATTGGAAGTCTCGCGGCGTACTCGATCGGCTAGAATCGCGTGCTGTATAGGTAAAACACGTACCGTACGGATGTGGTGGTTGTTGCGGCGCGACGATGCACTACGCGCGAGAGATACACGCGTATCGTCGAGAACGCATAGTGTAGTGGAGATTGTCGTGATCGCGCGCGGGGGTGCGGAGGAGAGCAACGAGAAGGTGTATAGAGTCGGAGGGAGGGTTCGGGGGTTGGAATCGGTGGATCGGCGAGACTCGCGCGATATTCGCCTGCCCAATGCTGATACGGTCAGCCCGGGATAAAGTAGATATTAACACGAGATGATCCGTTAATGAAGCGTATGTTCTCCGCGCTAGGGCCCCAAATCTACCACCTATTACCCGCAGCCTTTCCTGTTATCTTACCCGTACAACGCGCTTCTCTCGCGACCAACGAGCGACCGACCAACCGCGAATAATACGTATTTACAATCAACTATCCACCCCCACCATCCCCTCGCTCTGGCTCTCTCGTCCCTCGATGTAATACGATGCACATATATGTTCGTTCGCGTTCGTGTAACTTTTGCTGACATATCTTTACGTACAGTATCGTCTGATCAACGTACATGAACGATTAATTATTATTTCTGGGGGCTTGGTGATCGGTGGGGAAAACAAAACGTTGACGATGAATATATTGAGTTGCCTGGACGAGGCAGACGTGGGAACTGGAGGAATTTGGACCTTCACGGATCTTGAGGGTCTTTGGGACCCGGGGGACAATTTTTTTCAAATATCTTGTTTTTGAAACGTTTTTTTTGGGGATTAAGGGAATGCATCGAGTATGGGGAGTGTGAGGACCTTCGAGTAGAACGAATGGAGAGTATTCGTGAATTTTTGCACATTTTTTTCGATCTAAATACGTGAGTTACTGGTGGCAGGACGAAAAGGATCTGTATGAACCAGTGTGTCATTGGAAATCGTATGATTTCTGTTTTTTGTGAGCGAAACTCATGATTTTTATTCAATATTCAGTCAGGACGATAAAACGATTTTTTTTTTTGGATCCAGACTCAAAATTCGTAGAAAAATCCACTTTAAATAGAAATCGTAAAAAGATCGATAAAAAATATAAAGTTGAAGATTGCATCGTTGGAATGCAACGAAATTCAGTTTTTTCTTGATCAGAGCTCATAATTTTGATTCAATATTCAGTCAGGACGATAAAACGATTTTTTTTTTTAAATCCAAACTCAAAATTCGTAGAAAAATCCACTTGAAATAGAAATCGTAAACAAATCGATAAAAAATATGAAGATGAAGATTGCATCGTTGGAATGCAACGAAATTCAGTTTTTTCTTGATCAGAGCTCATGATTCCGATTCAATATTCAGTCAGGACGATAAAACGATTTTTTTTCTTGATCCAAACTCAAAATTCGTAGGAAAATCCACTTTAAATGAAAATTGTAAAAAGATCGATAAAAAATATGAAGATGAAGATTGCATCGTTGGAATGCAACGAAATTCAGTTTTTTCTTGATCAGAGCTCATGATTCCGATTCAATATTCAGTCAGGACCCAGAAACGATTTTTTTTCCGAATCCAAACACAAAATCCATTTCGAAAATCGATTTAATAAAATTAAACAAACAATTAATACAAAACCGTAATATTTCGTTGGACCTCGACATTGCGCGACACCGGTCGAACGTATAATTCCCGGTTCATTATTTCGATAACATTGAATCTTGTCGAAAGTGATCGATGGGAATTAAGCTCGGGAAGCGAGCGATTTAAATAATATTTGCTAATGAATGAAAACGTATATCGAGTCGGGTAAATAACTGTAGGAATCTCTGTATATCAAGGTGGTCGTTGGGTCTCGTTGACTGAATGGAACGACCGGGCTCTGGGGGCGGGAGTCGGTGTGCGGTTAATTAATTCGAGAATAATTGATGAAAATTAGCAGCAAAGTATTTTGGCCCCCGCCGGGGCTGCTCTTATTTTCGGTTCGCGGCTGATCGAGCCGAACAAAACGACGGAGAGAGAGAGAGAGAGCGAGACAAATGCGAAAAATAAAAGGTCACAAAGGCGCGCGAGGTAAAAACTACGAAAGGAATGAAAAAAAAAAAGAAAAAAACAAAAAAAAAGATGAAAGAGTGACTAAAGTGTGCGCGCCATTCACACATCCACTCCGCGCGACAGAATTAAGTCTCTTGTATGTCTGTGTGTAGAGACGCGGCGTTTGTGTGTGTACCGCGTATATACCTGATCTCCGAGGAGTCAGGGGCGCTAATGATATGCCCGATCCTCTCGGCTTCGCTCTCAATGGAACCTTTCGGGAATTCTCCGACGGTTTCGAAGAATTAGGAATTCCGAGGCCGCGACAAAACCTTTTCTCTCTTTCCTACGCCGAGCTCTCGCTCTCTCTCTCTCGCGATCTCCAAACTCCGCAATAAAGAAGGGGGACGACTGGGGAGTCCCAAGGTGTGCAAGGTACGAGCCAGAGGAGGGGATGGCGCTTTGTGACGATATTTTTCCGCGTCGGTACAAACACACCGAGCAGACGGTGTAAAAAGCCTCGCGCTGCTCGATCTTTTTCGGGCGCCCCACAGCATCCCTCTTGGTCCACACACAATCTCTCTCAAGAAGTTTCATTCGACGAAGCCTCTGCGAGGAACAGAGACGGAACCGCGAAGAGGGAGATTTATACGCGAGAAAGAGTCTCACGTTTCGGGGAGAGAAACCGCGTGCGCCCCGCGCGCGGTTCATCTTCGAATGCGGCAACAATTTGGCGTGTTACAGCGACTGCTGCTCGTCGATGCCGCGCAACGAGGCGAGCACCGGAGCAACGTCGGGAAGGAAGAAAAATTTTGAGAAATGTCATAGACTCGAATTTTTTGCATTTTATTTTCCATTTTTTTTTTTTGCGCGATGAATCGATGAATTTTCGAATTTAAACGGAAACGAAAATCGTTCCAAATATTTAGCGAAGTAGAAAAAAAAAGGGACGAAATTTCGTGGGCTCGATCTCGATTTTTATGGGGAAAAATGAAAATAACGATAATTTGGAAAATATCAACGCGACGATGACACGATGTTTGCCAAGGAAGAGGATTCTGCTTGTGGCTAAAGAAGTTGCGCGCTTAATGCTGACGAAAGATTGGTGGGTCTTGAGAAAATGGGTAATTAATATCCATTATGAATCTCACTCCCTTTCGTCACCCTATCTCTTTGCCTTTTCTTGGCTTTCGAGTCCCTGCACAAGTCCAATTACGCGGAGGACGCCAAGGACTTTTGGCGTCCACCGTCGCGCAAACGAAGACGCATTATTATTTCCAGTCTGGCATTTCCTGCCTCTGACGCCGAGAACTATTTTCCGTGGAGAAACATTCCTTTTTTTTTTTTTACAAATCCATCATATTTTTAATCCAGATTTTATTTCCTCCTTATAAAAATTACAATTTTGCTCACAAGAGCGTGTGTGTTAAGAGTTGCAATTTTCTATATTTAATATTTCGATTTCTAGATGCTGAAGCCTCTTAAAACTTTGCATAAACTTTTATGAAACATCGAAGAAGCTTTATTTAATTTTTCAAAAAAATCGCTCGTTAAATTTTGTTTGAAATTTTGTTTTTATTTATAAAAATCACAATTTTCAGTAATTTCTCACAAGAGCGTGTGTTAAAAGTTGCAATTTTCAACATTTAATATTTCGATTTCTAAATGGTGAAGCCTCTTAAAACTTTGCATAAACTTTTATGAAACATCGAAGAAGCTTTATTTAATTTTTCAAAAAAATCGATCGTCAAATTTTGTTCGAAATTTTGTTTTTATTTATAAAAATTACAATTTTCAGTAAATTCTCACAAGAGCGTGTGTTAAAAGTTGCAATTTTCAACATTTAATATTTCCATTTCTAGATGCTGAAGCCTCTTAAAACTTTGCATACACTTTTGTGTAACATCGAAGAAGCTTTATTTAATTTTTCAAAAAAATCGCTCGTTAAATTTTGTTCGAAATTTCGTTTATTACATAAAAAATACAAATCCCCTCGGAAAATCTTGGATTTGGAGTACGTTGTGCTTTAGTAAATTCGTAACAACGTTTTTTTAACGAACTTGGGCTCGCGAACCATTTGGTATGTAAGAAAAACTGAAAAGAAAAATTTTTACATGTGGACGTGGCCATACAACGTCCTTAACTCCGTACGATCGGATTTGATCCAGAGAGAGAGATCGATCGACCAAGATGCTGTGGCGGTTCGATCAAAGATTTTTTCACGCACGTCAACGCGGACGCTTCTATCTGCTCGGACGAGCTGCTCTTCGTATTACCGAGGAGACGAACAAGGAGCCTGAGCTCCTTGTTCTCGTCATCTCGGGGCTGACAATTCCCAATGTAAAGGTATATCTCTCTAAAAATGTTTTCTACTCCCCTGTGTGCGGTACCGTTCGGTGGTCGTCGCTCCCATTAGATTAGAAGCAATATAGAGGCANGTTGTGCTTTAGTAAATTCGTAACAACGTTTTTTTAACGAACTTGGGCTCGCGAACCATTTGGTATGTAAGAAAAACTGAAAAGAAAAATTTTTACATGTGGACGTGGCCATACAACGTCCTTAACTCCGTACGATCGGATTTGATCCAGAGAGAGAGATCGATCGACCAAGATGCTGTGGCGGTTCGATCAAAGATTTTTTCACGCACGTCAACGCGGACGCTTCTATCTGCTCGGACGAGCTGCTCTTCGTATTACCGAGGAGACGAACAAGGAGCCTGAGCTCCTTGTTCTCGTCATCTCGGGGCTGACAATTCCCAATGTAAAGGTATATCTCTCTAAAAATGTTTTCTACTCCCCTGTGTGCGGTACCGTTCGGTGGTCGTCGCTCCCATTAGATTAGAAGCAATATAGAGGCAAATAGGAAGGCGACAGTGTCTCTGCAGCAAGAGAGAGAGAGAGAGAGAGAGAGAGAGATCCAGGTACGGCTGAGAAGATGGTAATGGCCACGGTTCGACAGCCAAGGAGCGTGAGAGTTCTCTCTGCTCCGGCAACGACATCGACACGACGAGTTATCCACAAGATGTTGAAACTTCTCCCAGGGATCTCGGGCCAACGACAGACTCCGATAAAAAAAAAAAAAAAAAAAAAANAAGAAAAAAACACGAGGTGGAAGTCGGAGCCAGGAGGCGATCGGCCGGCCTAATGATGTGTGCGACAGAGAGGTTTCCATTGATTCGTCAAAAATTGATGTGAATTGATTTTCCAGCATTTTCCAAGATCAAGGATCACGGATCCTGCGGAAATGATGGAATCTCGTCGCGACGTTTCGTCCTTTTTGACGTCATCGCGCCGTCGACTGGTCAACGAGGAATACGCCAAAGATCGTAAATAACTCGCTGCCATTAGCAGAGCATTTTGTGACGCGATAACGCGGGCGTAGCGCATAAAAGGTATACACGCCAATCAGACTTTCGAACCCTGCATGCATGCTCCTTCCCCCTCTCTCTCTCTCTCTCTCTCGCGGCCGCCTACATCTGTTGGCACCATAATCGTTTATACGGGCATGCCAGCTGATGCCGCCATATAACCAACTTGTATGCAAATTATATTCATGCAATGGGATCTCGTACGATTACGTTAGCGCGCGCCGCCCGCGCCCGCGCGCTCGGAGAGCTCTGGCTCCCTCCCTCCCCCCGCCCCCCGTCGCCGGCACTTTACAGCGGCAGCAACACGCGTATGAACCGCGGCCGGATAGATGGCCATGTTAACGTGTTCTCTCTCAATTCGTACATACAGCGTCCCCGTTGCGAGTCAAATCGAGAAAAAGGATCCTCGCGAAAGATTTGAAACTCAAAATTCAAAAAAAAGTTGAAAATTTTTGTTTTTTTCGTTTTTTTGGCAGATTTTTTTTGGGGCAGTGAAAAAATTGCGTCGATTTTTGATTTTTATGGGGCGGACGCGACTCGCAGAAATAATCGGGACACCCTGTACGTTTTTTTCGAACGTTTCTATATTTTGCACGTACGTTCACCCTCTCAG
Source organism: Hyposoter didymator (assembly GCA_037952995.1). Taxonomy (NCBI): domain Eukaryota; kingdom Metazoa; phylum Arthropoda; class Insecta; order Hymenoptera; family Ichneumonidae; genus Hyposoter; species Hyposoter didymator. The sequence goes on from JBAJMU010000010.1 coordinate 2,113,674, forward strand.
TCCTTACTCTTCCATCTGTTACACTCGTGCAAACACATACGCGTTGGTGTGTCCACGTGCAATGCATGTAAGTTTGGATTAACTGATACTAATGTTACAGGCCACGGTTTGCTGCAGTTTAACAGTTCTGAGAGATTTTACAATGGCGATATAGGCCCGACACCGATATACGTCCTTGGAATATATTTCCTCGTCGCATTAAGAACGTTGTATGGCGACGGTCGGAGCTAAATTTTTCTTTTCAGTTTTTTTTTACATACGAAATGGCTCGCGAGCCCAAATTCGTTAAAAAAACGTTGTTACGAATTTACTAAAGAACAACGTACTCCAAATCCAAGATTTTCCGAGGTAATTTGTATTTTTTATTTAATAAACGAAATTTCGAACAAAATTTAACGAGCGATTTTTTTGAAAATTTAAATAAAGCTTCTTCGATGTTTCATAAAAGTTTATGCAAAGTTTTAAGAGGCTTCACCATTTAGAAATCGAAATATTAAATGTTGAAAATTGCCACTTTTAACACACGCTCTTGTGAGAAATTACTGAAAATTTTGATTTTTATAAATAAAAACAAAATTTCGAACAAAATTTAACGAGCGATTTTTTTGAAAAATTAAATAAAGCTTCTTCGATGTTTCATAAAAGTTTATGCAAAGTTTTGAGAGGCTTCAGCATCTAGAAATCGAAATATTAGATGTTGAAAATTGCCACTTTTAACACACGCTCTTGTGAGAAATTACTAAAAATTGCAATTTTTATAAATAAAAACAAAATTTAACGAGCGATTTTTTTGAAAAATTAAATAAAGCTTCTTCGATGTTTCATAAAAGTTTATGCAAAGTTTTGAGAGGCTTCAGCATCTAGAAATCGAAATATTAGATGTTGAAAATTGCCACTTTTAACACACGCTCTTGTGAGAAATTACTAAAAATTGCAATTTTTATAAATAAAAACAAAATTTAACGAGCGATTTTTTTGAAAAATTAAATAAAGCTTCTTCGATGTTTCATAAAAGTTTATGCAAAGTTTTGAGAGGCTTCAGCATCTAGAAATCGAAATATTAGATGTTGAAAATTGCCACTTTTAACACACGCTCTTGTGAGAAATTACTAAAAATTGCAATTTTTATAAATAAAAACAAAATTTAACGAGCGATTTTTTTGAAAAATTAAATAAAGCTTCTTCGATGTTTCATAAAAGTTTATGCAAAGTTTTGAGAGGCTTCAGCATCTAGAAATCGAAATATTAGATGTTGAAAATTGCCACTTTTAACACACGCTCTTGTGAGAAATTACTAAAAATTGCAATTTTTATAAATAAAAACAAAATTTAACGAGCGATTTTTTTGAAAAATTAAATAAAGCTTCTTCGATGTTTCATAAAAGTTTATGCAAAGTTTTGAGAGGCTTCAGCATCTAGAAATCGAAATATTAGATGTTGAAAATTGCCACTTTTAACACACGCTCTTGTGAGAAATTACTAAAAATTGCAATTTTTATAAATAAAAACAAAATTTAACGAGCGATTTTTTTGAAAAATTAAATAAAGCTTCTTCGATGTTTCATAAAAGTTTATGCAAAGTTTTGAGAGGCTTCAGCATCTAGAAATCGAAATATTAAATGTTGAAAATTGCCACTTTTAACACACGCTCTTGTGAGAAATTACTGAAAATTGTGATTTTTATAAATAAAAACAAAATTTCGAACAAAATTTAACGAGCGATTTTTTTGAAAAATTAAATAAAGCTTCTTCGATGTTTCATAAAAGTTTATGCAAAGTTTGAAGAGGCTTCAGCATCTAGAAATCGAAATATTAAATAATGAAAATTGCAACTTTTAACACACGCTCTTGTGAGAAATTACTGAAAATTGTGATTTTTATAAATAAAAATAAAATTTCGAACAAAATTTGACGAGCGATTTTTTTGAAAAATTGAATAAAGCTTCTTGGATGTTTCATAAAAGCCGATATCGCGAGCGATTGACAAAAGCTCGAGTAAGAAGCGGAAAGATACGCGGCGGAAGGAGTTGCCGCATTTTGCAGGAACGGAAGGTTCGTCCTGCTGGCTCGCTCCTCGTGCGGTAGCGATCACGCGGCAAAATGCAAAAGTTGGCGGACGCGATACTGCTCGCTGGGCAGTGTGCTGAGGAAGCAAGAGACGCGGGGACTGTGGCATGGCGGCCATGTTTGCGAAGAGAGATGAATTGAATCGCGGACACGTACATGGGAGCAGCAGCAGCAGCAGCAGGAGCAGGAGCAGAGAGAACGGGCGGCGAAAGGAGGCGCCGCGTGGTCGCGTCACGATATTGCGAACCGCGAGTCGCGGTCGACGCGATTCGTGACTCGTCGCCTGTTCGTTCCCACCGGCCAAGTCCCCGCCGCGCGCTGCGGCGAGTTTCCACCTTGAGCAGAGACCGCAACGTCGACTCGAAACTCCAGCAGGTCCATCTTGTTGATAGGCGAGCAGATCGTTTATTTCGCTGCTTCTTTTTTCTCCTTCCGCGATGGGGAGGCCCCGCGCGGATAGGCCGGACCTAACGACGGTGGGCGTCGTTAGTTCGCGATCCTCTTACCGCCTGCTCTGGCGGGAGCATTTTTCAATTGCAGGAACCTCCAGGAAGATGCTGGTCGTTCATTTTTTCATTATTTCCTCGCTGTTCCATTTTTTTTCCCCTCATCGACCTCGAGCCCGAAATCGGTAGATTTTTTTATAAAAGATTCAAAGTCGCCAGAAGATTGGAGCGCGATCCAACGTCAGCGCTCGATGTCGCCATCGCGAGCAAACCAGCAAAACGATCCCATCGATTTATCGCTCGTTGATACTGCAGAAGCTTCGCTTACCGATCAGGATCCCAAGATCAAACGATAAGCGAGCAGCAGCTGGAATTGCATCGCTTTGCAGCTTCCGCTCCGCGCGGCGGTTGCTCACGAAGGGAATTCCCTTACCGGGAATCCCGCGTCGGCACTGGAATCTCCTCGTGACCGACATCGCGGAGCTACAGGCCAGTGTCTACGTAGCCGTTTTGGTGGAGGGGAAAAAAAATCGACGCGATAGTTACGCGATAAATAAAATCAACATCCTACAACGATAAGAACGCGCGACGAAGCGCGATTCGCGTCCAGTCGACCCGGTCATTTCCTCGAGTCTCGACGCGATCTTGGGGTAAGTTCCAAATTTCATTTCCGCCCGTTCAATTAGCCGCAACATCGCTCGCTATAATTATCCGCGCCGCGGTCGCTTCGCCCTGCCGCACATATATATCGCGAGTTTGCTTCTCGCCGACGACGAGTCGTTCTAATCGCCTCGTGGCTGTGCGCATCCGCCGCCCAGTCGAGCCGGCCGCGCCGCAGCAGACCCTCGTCTCCGTCGGCTGGTGGCGCGCACCTCCGGTGCTTTTTCACGGACCCTAACGCGCATGACCATAATCTCTCTGGATCTTCCAACTCGAACACGAATTTTTCTCGATTCGAATAATCATTTCGAGCAGGAGACACGAAATTCCTCTCGCGATCGTTTATCTCGAGAAAAACAAAAGATTAACAAAAGGCATTGAAAAAAACAACATTATTGGGGACTTTGCAATTTATTCTTGCGAGCGATACATTTGTTTTCTCCCTCTCGTCATTATTGACGGCGATAGCGAGACGATTTATCACTGCGTCGTTAAAAATTCAATAAACCGCGAGTGAGCACGTTCGGGCTCGAGATAATCATTGTTTTTCAATGATTGATCAAGCACAATGGACAATCAGCGTGTTCGATTCGAAAAGCCAAAGAATTGTGGAGGTTTTTCTACGAAAACAAAAAAAAACGAGTCCGTTCTCCAGGTTTTATCGTTTTATCGAATTTTTCACTTTTTTTTTGGTTCAAATGAAATTGCACGAGACTCACGTGATTCTGCATTAAAAAACGAAAAGAATGAGCCCAATTTGAATCCTTTTCGTTCAATTTTACCGGAGATATGAATTTTTCAAAATTGGGGTCTCTGAGACCCCTGGTTAATGGAATAGGGAAAAAAATAAATGAGGTTTCCGTTCTGGAGTCAATTGGTTCGGATGGAAACGATAAAAAACGCGAAGCTTTGATATTTCGCGCTCGCGATGCACTGAAAAAATTGTTGACTCGTAAAAAAAAAATTTTGTTGGATAAAAATTTCTTTTGCACAACGAAAATTCATCCGGAATCGTCTGGACTGCTGGTTCTTATGGAAACCGCTGACGGGGTTGAAATAATCGCTGAATTAACGAGTTTCGTTGTGTTCGTTACGTTTTGTTGACCCGATCGAATTAAAGCTCCAAATTTAGCTCTCGAATGAGAGATTACGAAAATCCTATCGATATTCCGCGTCGGTTCATGTTCTCGAGCTGCTAATGCCACACCTGAATGGCCGACGTAAGCTCGCCTTCGGAGCAACTTACTCGATGGTAGCATTATCGGATCAAGTCTTGATCCGATGTGGGATGCAAAGTGCATTTCCCCAAGTCTCTCGTTCTCCACGATTTCTTCATTTTGTACAATTTCGGAGTTTGCTACGAAGTTCTGTTTTTCCTTGAGCGAAACTCGTATGATTCTCGTTCAATATTCAGTCAGGACGATAAAACAATTTTTTTTCGGAATCCAAACACAAAATCGGTTCGAAAATTTTCATGAATTTTTTAAATCGAACAAACAATTAATAGAAAATCGTATTTTTCGATGACGTTGAAATTTGCATCGTTGGAATGCAACGAAATTCTTTTTTTTACTCAATATTTAGTCAGGACGATGAAACGATTTTTTTCAGAATCAAAACACAAAATCGGTTCGAAAATTTTCATGAATTTTTAAAATCGAACAAACAATTAATAGAAAATCGTATTTTTCGATGACGTTGACGTTTGCATCGTTGGAATGCAACGAAATTCTTTTTTTTACTCAATATTTAGTCAGGACGATGAAACGATTTTTTTTCAGAATTAAAACACAAAATCGGTTCGAAAATTTTCATGATTATTTAAAATCGAACAAACAATTAATAGAAATACGTATTTTTCGATTACGTTGACATTTGCATCGTGGGAATGCAACGAAATTCGTTTTTTTACTCAATATTTAGTCAGGACAGTGAAACGATTTTTTTTCAGAATTAAAACACAAAATCGGTTCGAAAATTTTCATGATTATTTAAAATCGAACAAACAATTAATAGAAATACGTATTTTTCGATTACGTTGACATTTGCATCGTGGGAATGCAACGAAATTCGTTTTTTTACTCAATATTTAGTCAGGACAGTGAAACGATTTTTTTCCAGAATTACAACACAAAATCGGTTCGAAAATTTTAATGATTTTTTAAAATCGAACAAACAATTAATAGAAAATCGTATTTTTCGATGACGTTGACGTTTGCATCGTGGGAATGCATCGAAATCCTTTTTTTTACTCAATATTTAGTCAGGACGATAAAACGATTTTTTCCACAACCCAAACACAAAATCGGTTCGAAAATTTTCATGATTTTTTTAAATCCATCAAACAGTTGATAGAAAATCGTATTATTCTTAAGATATTCAATCGAACGAATTGCTTGTAATTTAATCTCAAAGTGCTAGAAGAATCGGTTGGAAAAAAAAAGATGGCGGACGCTGCGAAGAAAGATGCAGTGGAGGGTTCCGAGGAGCTGGTGCCAATAACGAAGCTGGAGGATTGCGAGGAAGCGATGAAAAAGCGACTGAAGGAATTGGCACTCGAGTTCAAGAAAAGGTACAGCGTCGCGCCTGATTTCATCGTTCGAGTACCGGGACGGTGAGTTGCATCGTCGTATGTATTGATGATGATGAATGGAGGATCGAGCGCGCGTCATTGATATGCGACGCGCGATATGGCGTCCAATTATATGCCGATTATCGCTTTGTGCGGACTAAGTACTGACGAACGCTTGCACAACGACCCTTGCAGAGTAAACTTGATAGGCGAGCACATTGATTATTGCGGTTACGCGGTTTGTCCGATGGCTATCGAGCAGCACATATTAGTGGCGGTAGCGATTCCTGACTCGAAGGAGTTTCGATTGACGAATGTCATGGACGAGCTATATCCGGAATTTGCCTACGACGACTTCTCCGACCTGGGGTACGAGCTTGATTCATTTTTTTTCCATTTTTCTCAAGGACTCATTAAAAAATTTCTTCCCAGTCAATTTTTTTCTAGAGACACAAAAAAAACAAATTGCAAATTCAATTTTTATGAAATTCTTAACCCTTAATGGTCATGAAACTTATACTTTTTGGAACGGTCGCAAATTTGACCAGTCCCGACTGAAAGCATGCTATCTCAGACTTATGAAACGATTTTTTTATTTTTTTATTGAAAATTAAAATTTCTGCATCATTTTTCGTAAAAAAAAACTCATTTTTGCAGAATTTTTTTTTTTCGACGTTTTTTTAATATTAAAAATTGCACGAATTGAATACAATCGTCGTGGTTGGTACTCGAGGGTTGAAAATACATTGTAGGATTTTTATTTTATTTGTTTAACGATTTTTCAATTATTTGTCGCCTTGCAAACTGAACGGGGTCGATAACACCCCCAATTTCTGACTTGTGAAACGATTTTTTAATTTTTTCATTGAAAATAAAAAATTCTGCATCATTTTTCGTAAAAAAAAAACTCATTTTTGCAGAATTTTTTTTTCTCGACATTTCTTTAATATTAAAAATTGCACAAATTGAATAAAATCATGAGGGTCGTTACTCGAGGGTTGAAAATACATTGTAGAATTTTTATTTTATTTTTTTTAACGATTTTTCAATTATTTATCGCCTTGCAAAGTGAACGAGGTTGATAACGCCCCCAATTTCTGACTTGTGAAACGATTTTTCAATTTTTTTACTGAAAATAAAAATTTCTGCATCATTTTTCGTAAAAAAAATCTCATTTTTGCAGAATTTTGTTTTTCGACGTTTTTTTAATATTAAAAATTGCACGAATTGAATAAAATCGTCGGGGTCGTTACTCGAGGGTTGAAAATACATTGTAGAATTTTTATTTTATTTTTTTTAACGATTTTTCAATTTTTTATCGCCTTCCAAAGTGAGTGGGGCTGATAACAGCCCCAGTGACTATTACGTCACAATCCGGAAGTGTGACTATTAAGGGTTAAAAATCTTAACGAAGAAATAATTGGAAAAAAAAATTTTTTCGCCTTTGCGATCAAACGCAAATTCCGAAATGATATTTTTGAATAAATAAAAGTTTAGCTAGCGCGTATCGTAACGTTGACAGAGATGTAGAAGTTATTTGTGCAAAGCGCGACAAGTTTATTGTATCGCGAGTGAGTTTTGTGCACAGGCGTCTGCTACTGTCGGAGCAGCAGGAACAAACGGAGAAGAAAGCTCCCTCGTGGCACAAATATTTCCTTTGTGGTATCAAGGGTGCGATGGAGTTGATGCACAATGAGGAGGAAGGATACGGAGATAAAGGAGGAAGCCTTCCTAAGGGAATGTTAGCGACTGTATGGGGCAACATTCCGGCCAATTCAGGACTCTCGAGTTCGAGCGCACTCGTGTCGGCTGCTGTGCTCGCTGGGACTTACGCTAGTCAGGTACCGAAGATTTTCCTGTTCTTTAAAAATTCCTCGGACGACGATGAGTATTTTTTTTATTATTTTTTTAATTTAATTTGTAAAAAAAAAAAAA
>JBAJMU010000010.1:2121368-2227477 GCA_037952995.1 Hyposoter didymator
AAAAAAAAAAAAAAAAAGAATTCAACTTCCGGATCGAGGGAAATTAATGGGACGATAACAAAAATGGGGATGAAAAATCGCGTCGTCGTTGGAGCTTAGCCGCGACTTATTTCTCGCCCTTTTCTGGCCTTGGGCCATTTTTTCTCGCCACCCAAAGGCACGCGCATATTTTTTCTCCGGGCCCCTCGAGACCAGAGGCTAAAAAGCTACGGGGACGGTAACGATATTCAAATTTGTAAAAAACGTCGCGTTGAGCGATGAATCTTGAGAGAGCGAGAAAAAGGATCGAGACGAGAGCAGCAGGCAATATAAAAATAAGGCTCGAGCATGTTGGCTTTATTTATGCCCGTCATCGCCAAATGATCCTTCTCGGGATGAATTATATTTCTTGCTCAATAAAAACTCGAGTTTATGATTCTTTCGAGTCTCTGGGATAGAAGAGGCGAACAAAAAAGTTGATCTTCTCGTTTAAACTTTATGAATCGCGTACGTACACTTTATTTTCTTCCTAGCCATGCCTAGGGCACTGAAGGGCTTGATATGAAAAGTTGAAACTTTTTTTTTTACAAACTGGCACTCAGCTACCAATTGTCTTCGTTTCCAAATCATTTTCCAATTGATAATTAACGATTTTTCATTCATTGTCATTTTTTCGTTGCTTGTGAACTATAAAAGTGGAAAATTTCACGAAAAATTTGAATTTTTTCGTTCTAAATAATAAATTCTATAAAATATTTACAGAATTTATATATTTATAAATATTATTATAAATATATTATTATATAATTCTATTTTTAATAATATATATTATTTTTTATATATTAATATTAATTTAAAAATATATTATAATATATTGATATTTAATTATTTATTTTAATTATTATATAATTGTTATTAATAATTATATAATAATTAAATAGACTAAATAAATAAATAAATAAAATAAAATAAAATATATTAAAATTTGAAAATATATTATATTCTATTATAATATATTAATATTTAATTATTTATTTTGATTATTATTATTATTTTAATTATTATATAATTATTTTTAATAATTATATAATAATTAAATAAATTATAATATATTAAAATTGAAAAACATATTATATTATATTATAATATATTAATATTCATATTAATATATAAAAAATAATATATATTATTAAAAATATAAATATATAATAATATATTTATAATAATATTTATAAATATATAAATTCTGTAAATATTTTATAGAATTTATTATTTAGAACGAAAAAATTCAAATTTTTCGTGAAATTTTCCACTTTTATAGTTCACAAGCAACGAAAAAATGACAATGAATGAAAAATCGTTAATTATCAATTGGAAAATGATTTGGAAACGAAGACAATTGGTAGCTGAGTGCCAGTTTGTAAAAAAAAAAGTTTCAACTTTTCATATCAAGCCCTTCAGTGCCCTAGGCATGGCTAGGAAGAAAATAAAGTGTACGTACGCGATTCATAAAGTTTAAACGAGAAGATCAACTTTTTTGTTCGCCTCTTCTATCCCAGAGACTCGAAAGAATCATAAACTCGAGTTTTTATTGAGCAAGAAATATAATTCATCCCGAGAAGGATCATTTGGCGATGACGGGCATAAATAAAGCCAACATGCTCGAGCCTTATTTTTATATTGCCTGCTGCTCTCGTCTCGATCCTTTTTCTCGCTCTCTCAAGATTCATCGCTCAACGCGACGTTTTTTACAAATTTGAATATCGTTACCGTCCCCGTAGCTTTTTAGCCTCTGGTCTCGAGGGGCCCGGAGAAAAAATATGCGCGTGCCTTTGGGTGGCGAGAAAAAATGGCCCAAGGCCAGAAAAGGGCGAGAAATAAGTCGCGGCTAAGCTCCAACGACGACGCGATTTTTCATCCCCATTTTTGTTATCGTCCCATTAATTTCCCTCGATCCGGAAGTTGAATTCTTTTTTTTTTTTTTTTTNTGTTGGAATTGCTAGAAAAATACGAATTCTACGGAATTTTGAAATTTTCAAAAAAAGCCTGTCGACGCTCTAACTTGCGCAATTTTAAAGATTTATTACTAATTTTTTTTTTACAAATAGAGTTTCGTAATAGGAAGGTTGGTGATGAATTTGGAAAATATCGATCGAACGGTTGGAATTTTATGATTTTTCGAATTTTATGAAAATCTGTGTTTTTTGAAAAATCGTCTAATCGCTTCAATTTTTTTTAATTTTCCAAGATATTGTGTACAAGTCTGTACTTCCTTTTCACTATCTAGAAAAGTTGTCGACATTATTTTTAAACATACGAATTTATCGACATTTTGAAATTTTCAAAAAAGTTCGTCATCGCTCTAATTTCCGTAATTTTCGAGATTCATTACTATTTTATTTTTTTATAAATAGAGTTTCGTAATAGGAAGGTTGGTGTTGCATTTGGAAAATATCGGTTGAACGGTTGGAATTTTATGATTTTTCGAATTTTATGAAAATCTGTGTTTTTTGAAAAATCGTCTAATCGCTTCAATTTTTTTTAATTTTCCAAGATATTGTGTACAAGTCTGTACTTCCTCTTCACTATCTAGAAAAGTTGTCGACATTATTTTAAAACATACGAATTTAGCGACATTTTGAAATTTTCAAAAAAGTTCGTCTTCGCTCTAATTTCCGTAATTTTCGAGATTCATTACTATTTTATTTTTTTATAAATGGAGTATCATAACAGGAAGGTTGGCATTGAATTTGGAAAATATCGATCGAACGGTTTAAATTTTATGATTTTTCGAATTTTACGAAAATCTGGTTTTTTTGAAAAAATCGTCCAACCGCTCAAATTTCTGCAAATTTTGTAAAATATCGTGTACAAGTCTCTACGTGCTCTTAACTTTCCACCAAAGTTGTCGAAATTCCATAATTTAAATGGAAATACAAAAAACACTGCAAATTTAAATTTGCAGCATTTTTTCTCGATCCTCATTTTCATCTATTTTTTCGTCAAATGAATTTTTTTGACGCGCAACATACGCGCAGAGATGCCGCTAATTCGGCTGATCGATCGATATAAACATGAAATCCCATCAAGCTTTTTTTCGCCGGGCAATTGTAGGTAATTGCCGCGCGACGAGATGAGAAATGGCAAGACATCGAGAAACTGAGCGACTTGCAGGATAAACTCGTCAAGAGCCACGACGAGATGGTTCGTTTGGTATTGAGCGATTTACACGAGGAGCCGTACTCTCTCGACGAGGTAAATCCTGCTCCACACACTTGCACACGCGTTGACAAATATGTATATATATATATATATATACAGCGCGCATCTAACGACCGGGCTCCGGAGGCGACGAGCTATTCATTAAACTATATACAGTAGAGTCTCTCTTTCTTCTTCGTTATCAAAAGTTGTGCTCGGTCGGTCATGGAGCCTGGACGTTGGACGTGTAATAATTTTTTTTCCTAAATCTGTAATTTTCTCTTTGGAATTTTCTCCCTTTGATTAGCGATTCGTGGCTTTCCGTTTTTTTTTATTATTTTTTTTCCTAATCGCGATTCGACTGTAAAAAAGATGAAGAAAAAAAAATGTGACCGACGCACACACGAGCGTCGTTTTTTCGCAGATCTGCAAAATACTCGAGACGACGCAGCTAAATCTTGAGAGTAAGTCACTCGCGGTGAGGGATTTCGAGGGTTCCCAACGAGTTTTCAAGCTTAGACAGCGAGCCCTCCACGTCTTTCAAGGTAACGTATAGACACAGCTGAGGATATATATCTCAGATACTTATTGGGGGATGAAAAGGAGGAGAAAAAAAAAAAAAAACAAGCGAAATTCTTTCGTTTCTTGATTCACTGGGATTTCAGCTTTCCCTAAAAAATTGACCTTCATCAAGCTCCAAGCCTCTGAGACCATTTGTCACAGCCTAGGAAATTCGATTACAGTTTTAACCATTTTCCAGATCCATCTTCTCCACGACGCTTTTGCATCGTTTCGATGCAACCAAATTGCTTTTTTTTACTCAATATTTAGTCAGGACAGTGAAACGATTTTTTTTCAGAATTAAAACACAAAATCGGTTCGAAAATTTTCATGATTTTTTTAAATCGAACAAACAATTAATAGAAAATCGTATTTTTCGATTACGTTGAAGTTTGCATCGTTGTAATGCAACGAAATTCTTTTTTTTACTCAATATTCAGTCAGGACGATAAAACGATTTTTTTTTAGAGTCCAAACACAAAATCGGTTCGAAAATATTCATGATTTTTTTAAATCGAACAAACAATTAATAGAAAATCGTATTTTTCGATGACGTTGAATTTTGCATCGTAGGAATGCAACGAAATTCTTTTTTTTACTCAATATTTAGTCAGGACGATAAAACGATTTTTTTTTCAGAATTAAAACACAAAATCGGTTCGAAAATTTTCATGATTTTTTTAAATCGAACAAATAATTGATAGAAAATCGTATTTTTCGATGACGTTGAAGTTTGCATCGTGGGGATGCAACGAAACTCTTTTTTTTACTCAATATTTAGTCAGGACGATAAATCGATTTTTTTTCAGAATCAAAACACAAAATCGGTTCGAAAATTTTCATGATTTTTTTAAATCAAACAAACAATTAATAGAAAATCGTATTTTTCGATGACGTTGAAGTTTGCATCGTGGGAATGCAACGAAAATCTTTAGTGACTCGAAAAATGAGGCTGATTATGAAAATAAAACAAATCGTCAATAAAGACGAAATAGATATTCCCTCGAGATCATTTGCATACGAAAAGAATCGATGGAAATCCGACGCGCTCCGCAGAATCTGGCGAGTCATTCCGAACTCGTATATCTGCAAAGAAACGCAGGCGTGCAGCTTAATTGGGAAAACTGAGAACTCTGCCCCATAAAAATTGCCAATCAACGTCCAGCTTCATATGTTCCCCAAGAAATATTTTCCAGCCACGTTTCTTTGGCTTCTTTCCGCATTAGTTTTCCGTACGTTTGAAAAATGACACCATAGAACTTCATTTTATGGGGAAAACCAAATCACGTACCAATTGTCTATTTTTTTTTATTTTTTTTTTATTTTTTTCATTTTTTTTTCGCACACAAATTTACACGAAGTTTGCTCAAATGTTGATAAAATGATTATTTCCAGCGAGTTTGCTATTTCACCCGCGCGCAATTGGATTGAGCGTGTGATACGTTGTGTACTCTAGACACTGTATTGTAATTTCGCTCCGAGCACTTCATCATATTCTCCCCAACAATGGGACGATATGGCAGAGACGAAAGGCACACAGAATCAAACCACAAGGCTCGCGCGTCGCTTTATTTTATATGAGCTCTTCCGCCCCTTGTGTGCCTTCGCCAAAGACCTTTACGCGCACGCCGGGAACAAAAAGAGCCTCAGGAATGCCAAAAAGTTTATTTAGTCGATGAAAAATTGATTTTGCGAAAAAATGCAGTGGATCGAAGTTTGATTAGAGAAAAAAAATGATGCAGAAGTTTGCAACGAGCTCGAACGAAAAATTCTTTTATTTTTAAGGAGATTTTCCATTTTTTATGGGCCTGAAAAAAGAAAAAAAGAATTTCGTTGCATTCCCACGATGCAAACTTCAACGTAATCGAAAAATACGTTTCTCCATTAATTATTTGTTGAATTTTAAAAATCTTGACAATTTTCGAAAATTTTGTGTCAAAATTCTGAAAAAAATCGTTTTATTATTATCCTGACTAAATATTGAGTAAAAAAAAGAATTTCGTTGCATTCCCACGATGCAAACTTCAACGTCATCGAAAAGCACGTTTCTCCATTAATTATTTGTTGAATTTAAAAAATCTTGACAATTTTCGAAAATTTTGTGTTAAAATTCTGAAAAAAAATCGTTTTATTATTATCCTGACTAAATATTGAGTAAAAAAAAGAATTTCGTTGCATTCCCACGATGCAAACTTCAACGTAATCGAAAAATACATTTTTCCATGAACTATTTGTTGAATTTTAAAAATCCTGCAAATTTTCGCAAATTTTGTGTTAAAATTCAGAAAAAAAATCGTTTCATCGTCCTCTGGTCAAGAAAAAACAGAATTTCGTTGCATTTTAACAGCATAAAAAAAGTGGCATTGCCTCAGAGACGAGATTTCAGAATCTCAATTAATCCTCTGCTGCAAAGACTCCTGGTCAAGAATATTCTTCGCCCACGAATTTTTATTCGTCCCTTCACATTTGTGGGTTGAATTTATTTAGAAATAAAGGCGCGGGGTCGAATCCGGGCGGAATATCCCGTGTAAATAAATGGAACAAATAAACACGTGCTTCGATATCGAAGGGGATGGTTCAGAATCGGTATCGAGTTCTCGGTTCTTCTCGTATTATCGTCTCGGACGTAGACGAATAAACCGAACCACATTTTTTTTTTTTTTCCTCGGGGATGACATTACGCGACAAGGAGGATATCGATGCTGCTCTCGTCGCGGGGGAGCAGCTCGTTGGCTCTTGATAGAGATTCTCTTTGTGTAACTAGATTTCGACGCTGCAGTCGAAAAAAAAANTTTTTTTGAATTTAAAAAAAAAAAAAAATTTCGAACGAGCTCTCCGTGAACGTAAAGTTGACATTCCTGTTGACAGAAGCTGCAAGAGTGATGGCGTTTCGAGAAATGAGCGAGGACGCTGTCCTGAGCGATCTCGATCGCATACGTAATCTGGGGAGTCTGATGAACAAGAGTCACGCGAGTTTGAAGAAACTTTACGAGTGCAGTCATCCGTACGTGGACGAGGTTGTACAGATGGCGATGGATTGCGGAGCAATGGGTGCGCGACTCACGGGTGCTGGGTCAGTCTCGCATTAAACTTTATTTGCTTTTCTCTTTTGCGATCGTTTCCTCTCTCTCTCTCTCTCTCTCTCTCTCTCTCTGCGGACACACACTCGTGGATTAATTAATTCTTTCAAAGCTTTTCGATGGATGATCGATCGGTCGAGATAAATCGCGCGCGCGGAGCTTTTCGCTCCGGAGCGTGCGAGAATAAAAACCGGGCGAAAAGAAAAGGGCAGGAAATTTATGGTCATAGCCCCCAGAACATTTATTCATTCTCTCTTCCTCGCCCCCAACGACCGAGAGAAATATTGTACGCAAAAAAAAAAAGGAAAAAAAAAGGAAAAGGGAAAAATCTTTGCCTCCGTTTGACACGCTCCTCTCTTTTGTTCCATTTTTTTTCTCTCACTCACTCTCTCGTTATTCCTTTTTTTTCATATTATTTGTTTTCTCTCGCAGGTGGGGCGGCTGCGTCGTCGCCATAACGACCAAGACCGAGGTATCGCGATTCGTAAAAGCTCTGAGGGAAAAACTCAAACTGGCACGCGATGTATCGACGCAAGATGAGCTCAATAATCTTGTATTCCCTACGGAACCAAATCGCGGTGCCGATCTATACGATCTCTCGTAAATCGTCAACTTTTATACTTCGCATACCCTCGATGCCTCTTTCCCTCCTCGCACTGGTCTCTGCGTCTCCGGACCGACCGCAACGGACGAGAGACTCCGAAGAACGACACTTTTCGCGAATGAATATCGTTACGAATTATTTAGCAATTAAGATAATTAACAAAATGAGATTTTGAGAGGAAAAGACAAATGCGAAGAGTTTCGTTCGGTGGGACGAACGGAAACTTTGGAGGAGAATTTATAAAATTTAAATGGAAATACAAAAAACGCTGCGAACTGAAATTTGAAATTTTTTTATAAATTGTTTTTTGGAAAATCACAAAAATGTTGAATTCTGGAAAGTCTCTTCGGGAAGCAAATATTTGGAATTCCAATCGCTAATTTTTCTGAAATTTCTGCGTTGGAAATAAAAAATATTATGAAAATTACGAAAATTTTGAAATTTTCCAAAAAATATTTAGTTTATCGTGTTGAGAAAAAAAATGTCGACGATTTGTTGTCAAAATTTAATTTTCAGTGCAGAAAAGCAAATTTTTGGCATTCCAATCGCTAATTTTTCTGAAATTTCTGTTGAAAATAAAAAATTTTGTCAAATTTACGAAAATTTTGAAATTTTCCAAAAAATATTTAGTTTATCGTGTTGAGAAAAAAAATGTCGACGATTTGTTGTCAAAATTTAATTTTTCGTGCAGAAAAGCAAATTTTTGGCATTCCAATCGCTAATTTTTCTGAAATTTCTGTTAAAAATTTAAAAAAATCTCAAAATTACGAAAATATCGACGATTTGATGTCGAAATTAAATTTTTCGTGCAGAAAAGTAAATGAACGACGAGCAAACAAATTCAACCCCAAAGTAGGACAAAACGTGTCTCTCCGCGCGAGTATTCCGGAACATATAAAAAGCATGAATAAATATGCGAATATATGGGGAAGAAAAGAAAAAAAGGAGACTCCACATATCGCGCCCCAAAGCTACGAATAAGATGAGGATTCGATGGCGCATGCTCTTCTCCCCGGAGCCTTGAGAGGGGCAAGAGAGAGAGAGAGCGCGAGAAAGCCTCGAGCGATGTGTCGACGTCGAGTTCTCGCGCAAAGTGTGCGAAGCCACAGGCTGCTGCTTTTCGTTCGTCCTCGCAAAGTGCAAGTCCTCGTGCTGCGGAGGCTCCGCAGTTCGGAAAGAGCGATCCTCGGCTGCGGGCATTGACGCGAAAATTCGGCAAAAATCGAGCTCGAGAGGCTGCGAAGTTCTGACAGAAACGCGAAAAATTAAAAAAAAATGATTTTTCGGAAATTTTTTTCAAAAAATTCGTAAAAATTTTCCGCTCGATAAAATTCGAAAAATCGAAAGTTCGTTTATGCATGTTGGACAAATATTTACTTTCGATCTTATTGCACGAACGATGGACCCCAAGTTGCGTGACATTTCGCGGAGGAATTTGGCGGGAAGTGATTTGATCGAACTTGATAAAAATTCAAAATTCGCCAGCAAATTGGTTATGGAGTTTGAATTGATTTTCGAGACGAGAAGATTTTAGTGGCTCTTGGAATAAATTTTCTTGTGTTTCGCATCGAGGAGCATCAATCGACGCGATCGCATCCATGTGCTCTCGGCATGGCACTCATGCAGTCCTGTTGCTGCTGGAGGTCCGTGCGCAGAGGCAGCTTCGCTTGTGCTCTCTACACTGGCGTGAGTATAAAAAAAGATAAGAAAACAAAATGAATAAATAATGAAACGCGGACTAGGAAAATGGGGCCTGCTATAAATAGACATTGCGAGCATTATTTCTCTGCCTCTCGCGCCAATTCATATGGTAGCCTGGCGAGAAGGAGGAGGGAGAAGGATGAGCAGCGCGCGACCGACGTGTTTTTTTTTTCGGACTTTTCATTGAATTTTCTGGTTTTTTTTTTCCTTATTATGTTTTTTTCCGTCTCGTGGGAAAATTTTAATTTTGCAATTTTATTCAACCCTCCGTAGCCACACATGGGTCTGGGGGACCCCTGGCGTGAATTTATCGATTTTCTCGTAGATTACCATTAAATAACAATAATGAAAAATCATTTTTATTCAGTACTCGGTGCACGCGCTCTTTCTGTGGATCAAAAAAAAATTTCCTGGATTTTTTTCGGATTTTTAAACGCGATTACGTTCGAAAATCGAAATTCTGTTTTTTTTTTCTTATTATTATTTTTTTTGCTCTGTCTCGTGGGAAAATTTTAATTTTTCAATTTTATTCAACCCTCCGTAGCCACACATGGGTCTGGGGGACCCATGGCATCAATTTCTCGATTTTCTCGTAGATTGCCATTAAATAACAATAAAGAAAAATCATTTTTCTTCATCACTCGATGCACGCGCTCTTTCTGTGGATCCAAAAAAAAATTCCTGAATTTTTTTCAAATTTTTAAACGCAATTATGATCGAAATTCGAAATTCTGTTTTTTTTCTTGTGCAGAACTCAATCAGGACGACAAATCGCGATTTTTTTCAAAACCGAAACACGAAATCTGCGAACCTGGTCATAATTTTTTAAATCGAACAAATAATTTAGAGAAAAATGTATTTTTCGATGGACCTCGACGTTGCGAACGTCAGTGTCGTGCGACACAGCAGGTGGATTTTTGTTGAAATATTAAAAAGTTAATTAAGAGGTTCGGGTATTCCAGCGACTACGAACCTGTAATTTTTTTTTGTCGCTCTATTATTTCTCGAGGAAAAAACTCAACGAATTCCGGTTCCAATCACATGGATACACGATAACGCGGAGTCGAGTGTCGCCCAATGAAATAAATTATTGGACCGAGGGTGTTTATTACGCGGACAAGCTTTTTCCAGGAATCCTTTACTTCCGGTTGACCCAACAAATTCTTACCTCGTCGCAGCTTTCTTTATTTAATGGAATTATCCTTCATTGTATAAAGAAATTGTAACTTTTGTCCAATTAAAACATAATTAACCCTGGAACGGTAAACCCGGGGTCAAAAAGACCCCGGACGACTTTGAATCACTTTTTCTCTTCGTTTTCCCGTTTTTTATCATTTTACCGAATTTTTTACTAGTTTCTAGACTCGAAACGAAATCGCTCCAGGCTCACGCGATTCTGCATTAAAAAACGAAAAGAATGAGCCCAAGGGGAAATTTTTTCGTCAAATTTTCGCGGAGATATAAATTTTTCAAAATTTTTCAAGATTTTTCAAGATTTTTCAAGATTTTTCAAGATTTTTCAAGATTCTTTACAATTTTTCAAGATTTTTCAAAAATTTTCACGATTTTTCCAAAATTTTCAAGATTTTTCAAAAAATTTCAAAATTTTTCAAAAATTTTCAAATTTTCAAAATTTTTCGGTCTCCCGGAATAGATAAAAAAAAATGAAGTCACCGTTTCAGGTTTAACGAGATTTACCATCAGTTTGATGGCGCGAATTAATTGCAGCCCCGAAATTGCTCGTTCGTCGAATAATTTTCATCGAGCTTATTAAGGAGTTTTTTCAAAGGGTTCGCCGCGGCGACGACGAGGGTCAACTCCCTTGGCTTCCTTTTGGATCGATGAAAAAATAAGAGAGTTTGTTGCCTCGAAAGAATTTCGTAACGAGAATAAAAGTTACAAACTCATTTTCTTACTCTCTCGCGAAATCTCGAGACGTGCGCGATGCAAATTCGAAAAAAAATCGAAAAGAATACTCTGGACCTTCCGCCCTTTCCTCTCGACGTCTTATTCACGCACGTCAATACAAATTCCGGACACAACGAAATTCCGAATATACTATGTACCAAGAATTCCCATTTTCTGATCAGATTGCATTGAATTTCTCTGACGTGTCTCCTCACACAGTCCAGCCAAAAGGAATATCAGGTTGCCCCATTGTGTGTCTCCTCTCCGCGTGGACCACTACTTTCCGCTATTTTTCCTAAATGGAGCTTCTCCGAGGAGGAAGAAGAAAAATTGAGATCCTAAGAAAAATATCCTCCATTTCCTTCCACGAGCCAGCAGCACCGCGCGCGATAAAAATGTTTTCTTTTACTTTCCTTCGTATATTTCGTTTTTATCGGTGTAAATATTTATTTCTGCCCCTGCGACGAGCTCTCCTCGTTCGGTAATGGCAAACGAGTCTTTAGAAACGATAGAAAAATCGGTGAAAAACCTGCGATTCATCGACGTAAAAGTTTCCATGGGAAAAAAAAATCAAAAAAATCAAAAAGCTCGATAATTTTTCTCTTTGAACGAATTTCCTGATTATTTTCTTTCCCCTAATTAATTACGAAATTTCATCGATGCAGTGGAACAGTTGGGAAATTCTTTCCAAGTTTTTGGGAAAAAAAAATCGAGAATTTTTCTCTTTGAACGAATTTCCTGATTATTTTCTTTCCATCTAATTAATTACGAAATTTCATCGATGCAGTGGAGCAGTTAGGAAATTCTTTCCAAGTTTTTGGGAAAAAAAATCGATAATTTTTCTATTTGGACAAATTTCCTGATTATTTTCTTTCCCCTAATTAATTGCGAAATTTCATCGATGCAGTGGAACAGTTAGGAAATTCTTTCCAAGTTTTTGGGAAAAAAAAATCGATTATTTTTCTCTTTGGACAAATTTCCTGATTATTTTCTTTCCCCTAATTAATTACGAAATTTCATCGATGCAGTGGAGCAGTTAGGAAATTCTTTCCAAGTTTTTGGGAAAAAAAAATCGATAATTTTTCTCTTTGGACAAATTTCCTGATTATTTTCTTTCCCCTAATTAATTACGAAATTTAATTGATGCAGTGGAGCAGTTAGGAAATTCTTTCCAAGTTTTTGGGAAAAAAAAATCGATTATTTTTCTCTTTGGACTAATTTCCTGATTATTTTCTTTCCCCTAATTAATTACGAAATTTCATCGATGCAGTGGAACAGTTAAGAAAATTCTTTCGAAATTTTTGGGGAAAAAAAAAAACATTTAAAATTTTGTCTATTTATTTAGCAAGATCGAGAAGTTTTGAAAAGTTTGGGAAGTGAATGTCGCGAGACTGCTGGCTTAAGTATATCGGACGGTTTATTATGCGCGTGTGTGTGTGTGTTTTTCTCCACGTCGGTAAATCTTTAATAAAGAAAAATTGGGGTAACTTGTTGCGACAGGGAGGTTCGTGTTTCAATTGAATTTCGTGTCCACTTTGTTGGTGAAAGTGACGTCTACGATAGACAGTCGGTCGGCGGTCTAGGCGCGTAGTAGGGTCGAGAGGCGGCAAGATCAAGTTGGGAAAAGAAAAATCCGTGAGATATCGAACAGCCGAGGGATGGGGGGAGGGGAGGACGAACGAGGGTGCGATGGAGAGAACTTGTCTTTCCATGGGAAATTTATCTCCTGCGCGTCACTCTTTCTCTTATTTATGGATCAGGCCCTGCTCCCTGCTCCATCGACGTCGAGACATAGTTTGATACATTTTCCCTAATATTTATAATATTCGATATATCTTCATCTGTATTTCCGGGGAAATAAATATTGCGACGACCAAAAGGCGTTGGGGAAACCCAAGTTTTTTTTATTTATTTGAAATTTCTTCGGATTCGTGCGGATCGAGTTCCCGACGTTCAGGTCCAACGAAAAATACATTTTCTTATTAATTCTTTGTTGAATTTTTTAGTCACGACAATTTTCGTCGCGATTTTGTGTTTGAATTTCGAAAAAAATCGTTTTTGAATAAATATTGAGTAAAAAAAAGAATTTCGTTGCATTCCCACGATGCAAACTTCAATGTAATCGAAAAATGCATTTTCCTATTAATTGTTTGGTCGATTTAAAAAATCATGAAAATTTTCGTCGCGATTTTGTGTTTGGATTTCGAAAAAAATCGTTTTTGACTAAATATTGAGTAAAAAAAAGAATTTCGTTGCATTCCCACGATGCAAACTTCAATGTAATCGAAAAATGCATTTTCCTATTAATTGTTTGGTCGATTTAAAAAATCATGAAAATTTTCGTCGCGATTTTGTGTTTGGATTTTGAAAAAAATCGTTTTTGAATAAATATTGAGTAAAAAAAAGAATTTCGTTGCATTCCGACGATGCAAACTTCAACATCGCATTTTCAATCGATTTTTATCCACAATTTCTATATTTCAAGTGAATTTAAAGCGAGAGTTGTAACGTGCAAGGAGCACCGGATGGGAGATAAAGTTGCTGTGGGAGTCGCGGGCGATGTTGCATGTCAGCATCCCTGCTACAGAGTATTGGCATGTGGTTGAGCGCGAGAGTCAGTACCGCGAGGGAAATGTCGTGTAAGGATCGAAGATAACATTATTATCCTGAGCGGAAATCGAGCACACGAGCGACAAATAGAAAAATAATAATATTCGATGTATGCGCCGCAAGCGCAGAGTCCCGACGTTGGGATCGAAAAATATTTCGTTTTTTTTGACGATTTCTTTGATTTTCAAAATCATCGCAATTTTCCTGGTCAGGTTACTTTTTGGGTCGCGAAAACCGATCGAATTGGAGAGTTTTCGTCGATTGCGTTTCTGGCTGAATTTTTATTCACGATTTTTGAAAAAAAATGCATAAAAATTTCGTAAATCGAAATTTTCGTTTTCGTAAATCTAAAAAACTCTATATCTCTTGAAAAATTGAATTTACTAGAAAAATTTCAACGATCGCATTAATTATCAAAATAATAAAAAAAAANAAAAAAAAAATTTCGTTGTTTTCGAACGTTGCAGGATATTTATGCCGTGAATTATAAATTTCAGATCTACTTCCTGCTGCTGGCGATAACGACGGGAACGGTGCTGAGGGATGAGCATCAATACATGTCGGGCAATCGTTCGCTGCCAGAATCGATGAGTTTTTTAGAGCCGGAGAATATGTCACACGGTAAATGTTGGATTAAGCAAATAATATAAAAGAGAGTGGATGTGTCGGGATGCGAATACGCGTGTGACGTTGAGACTTTCAATCTGGTGTTTTCAGTGACAGTGGGATTTTACGTCAGTCTATTTGCGTGCTCATGTTCCGGAGTAATCTCGAGCCTCCTATTGCTCATCGGATTATTCAAGGTATTGTCTTCGGGGCTCGTACTCAGTGGGAGCATGAAAAATAAAATAAAAAAATAGCTGATACGACGTTCGAGTTCGTAACGTTCGCAAATAGTAACGAAAAATATTTCGTTTTTCAAAATCATCGAAATTTTTCTGGTCGATTTACTTTTCGAGTTGCAAAAATCGATCTTTTCAGCTTTGCGAAAGAAAAATAAGGATTTCGTTGCATTTCAACGATGCAAACTTCAACGTCATCGAAAAATACGATTTTCTATTAATTGTTTGTTCGATTTTTAAAAATCATGAAAATTTTCGAACCAATTTTGTGTTTTGATTCTGAAAAAAAATCTTTTCATTGTCCTGACTAAATATTGAGTAAAAAAAAGAATTTCGTTGCATTCCAACGATGCAAACGTCAACGTCATCGAAAAATACGATTTTCTATTAATTGTTTGTTCGATTTTTAAAAATCATGAAAATTTTCGAACCAATTTTGTGTTTTGATTCTAAAAAAAAATCCTTTCACTGTCCTGAGTGAATATTGAGTAAAAAAAAGAATTTCGTTGCATTCCAACGATGCAAACTTCAACGTGATCGAAAAATACGATTTTCTATTAATTGTGTGTTCGATTTTAAAAAATCATGAAAATTTTGGAACCAATTTTGTGTTTTGATTCTGAAAAAAAATCTTTTCATTGTCCTGACTGAATATTGAGTAAAAAAAAGAATTTCGTTGCATTCCAACGATGCAAATTCCAACGTCATAAGAATCCGAGATTTTTTGTGCGTTCGTCGATGTTCCTCGAGGCAAATCGATAGTTCCCTCAACGAATAGAGTTATGAATAAAAAAAAAACGTATTTTTAATTTTTTTTTTATTGCCAAGCGAAATAGAAGTAGGACGAGCGCGCGGAAATAAATGCGAAAACGTCAAAACGCAATTTATCCACCTAACGCGCGCGTTCGACGGAGCGTGACACCGTAACGCGAAAGCGTATGATTCCTTCATTCTCATTTTCTTCTTCACAACGGGATAAAAAAAATCTTCTTATCAATTTTTTCTTCCCCCCTCCATCGTGAATTATTATTTTTCATTTAATTCGCGCGAAATTAACTGATTTTTCGAGGCGGAAATAATTCGCCGACTCGAGCGAACAAAATATGGAAAAAAATAAAAAAAAATAATGAGAAAAACAAGCCAACGTCCTTAACGTTTTTAATGCAATCATGCGGGGAAAAGAATTCAGGAAAAAATTGCTTGTAAGCCGATTCCCCGAGAACTCGATCCCGGCCCCCCATTAAAAAATCGCTGCGTCCTTTTTATTGAAAATGCTGCAAAAAAAAAAGCGCATCGCTCATCCAAATGTACAGCGTCGTTTTGCGTTTAGTATATGGACCGCGCCAACATCCGCGTGGATCCAATTCCCATCCCTATGCGCGGCTTCCCTCGAATTCGCAGTGCAGAGCGTTCTCTTTGCACGAAAATTCTTCTTTGAATGAAATGCAATCAATCCTAACTCCGCGAGCCCTGTGTCCCCGCGACCCTCCCTACTCAGCGCATATCCCCCGCGCGCGCCACTTAATTAGAGCACGCTTGTTGACTCGTGAACGCTGTTACAGAATGAATCCGCAATCGGCGAGGACTTGTCACTCCCCGTAATACACACACACGCCGCTTTGTTCTATATATAATTCAACGCGAAGCTGTATTAACCATTTTCCATGAGGAATCCGTAGGATCCCTCGGAGAATCCCCTTAATGTCCTTAAATCACGCCGGAGCTGGAAAACGTGGAACGCAACGAAATATTTCGATTTTATCGACGATTTTTTCAATTTTTCAAAATTATCGTAATTTTTCGAGCCAATTTATTTTTTGGCTCGCGAAATTGATTCCCTTAATGTCCTTAAATCAGGCCGGCGCTGGAAAGCGTGGAATGCAACGGAATATTTCGTTTCTATCGACGATTTTTTCAATTTTTCAAAATTATCGTAATTTTTCGAGCCAATTTATTTTTTGGCTCGCGAAATTAATTCCTTTGATGTCCTTAAATCAAGCCGGAGCTGGAAAACGTGGAATGCAACGAAATATTTCGTTTTTATCGACGATTTTTTCAATTTTTCAACATTATCGTAATTTTTTGAGCCGATTTTTTTTCGGCTTGCGAAATTGATCTCCTTAATGTCCTTAAATCAGGCCGGAGCTGGGAAACGTCGAATGCAACGAAATATTTCGTTTCTATCGACGATTTTTTCAATTTTTCAAAATTATCATTTTTTTCGAGACAATTTATTTTTCGGCTCGCGATATTAATGGGAAATTAATCTCGCGGTCGAATTTTTGCCTCGGCGAAATTATAACGCGTAAAGTTTGGCTCGAGCGTGTCAGGCGAGGAAGTTGGCGCACCCATAACATCGAATGCGCGCTGGATTTTTCATTCTCGCGCGCGTAGAGCTTAAACGGTTTGACCGATATTGATAAATGAGTTATCGGGAAAATTGTCGCGTCGTGTACCGCGTGACACGGGATTTAGAACGTCGCAGGCAAAAAGCGAACTGACAAACGCGAAACAACGTTAAGTTTCTCGTTCGCGACAAAAAAAAATCCACTCGCAGCTCTTCTGCGATGTTCGATCAAATTTTTGAGAAATTCTGATCCTCGTGATTTTTCGAACCGTTGAAAATTGCCAAATTTACGAAAAAATTAAAATTGTAACTCGAGAAGATCGATACCTGCTCGAAATCGTTCGCTGAGTCGAAAAAAATTGTAGACTCCGGTCCCAGGAAAAATCCCACAAAATTATCTCCAAATTATTCGGTCCCTCGATTTTTTTGTGTGAAAAAAAAAATAAATGCCGAATTTTGAATTTTTTTCATTCGAAATTTTCATCAAACGAGACACGTGTGAGTTGAAGATAAAAATTCATTTCGTTCCCTCTGCCTCGTAGAATCTTCAGTCGCTTTGAATTTTTCGCAAATTTGTTGTTTCGCATTTTTTTCAATTTTCTTAATGAACTCTAATTAATTGAGAAAAATTTCATCTCCTTGTGACTTTGGCTTTTGTGTGAAAAGGAAAAAAAACAAGAACGAGATAAAAAAAAATACGAAGAATTTTCTGTCATTTATTTTAATTAATTAATTAATTAATTAATTAATTAATTAATTAAAAACATCCAAAGGCATAATTGTCATTCTCCCCATTTTATCGAATTTCTCGCTAAAAGAAATGCCGAGAAATCATAAGGAGTAGAAAAAGTCACGAAAGATTAATTAAATATGAACCCGATGTATTTTCAGGATCGTCGTAGCTATTTGTTGCCATGGCTCGTCAACGTCGCGGCATGCAGTTTCATCGACGTTGTTCACACCTTTTACCTCTTCGGTTCGGTGAGTCGGACCTTTTTTTCATTCAATCCGCTCCCCCGAATGCTTTTGTCGAGAGAGCAAACAGCCAGCAGCAGCAGCAGCAGCATTGTTTCTTTTGACAGCGAGTTAAACGAGAATATACGAGCAAAAGAAAAAAATATGAATACCTAATTTGGAGCAACAAGTGATTTGTGCTGAATAACCACGACGAAGCGTGTCAGCGAATCGTTAAAATCGCCCGCGAGCGATTTCTACGACACCTTATCACAAAAAAACAAAAAACATCACAAAAAAACAAAAAGCATCACAAAAAATATCACAATCGTCACAAAAAAATCACAAAATGTCACAAAAACGTCACAAAAACGTCACAAAATCTGAATTGTGATATTTTTATCACAATCACATAGCGTGGGGCCATTTTCGTAAAAATGATTTACATTTTTATAAAATAAAATGAAATTCTCGTTGTTTGTGATATTTTTAGGAAGTAATGACGCACATGCATGTGATATGTCGCGGCTGCGGGCGGTCACAAAGTTTTTAAATTGTTTCTTGTATCTCAGCGCTGAGCGATGAGGTCGGAATCTGTGAATGAAGAAATAATTCGTGTCTCTCGCGGGCGGCGAGCTCGTGGTTGAGTGATTAATGAATTTTCTCGTTGGTGAACAAAGTGCGATTGAGGAAAGCGAGGAGCTGTATGCACTCTCTTTATAACGAACGGCGGGAATTGTATCACGGACGAGTTGGCAATAATCTCAAACGGTTTACCGTTCAATCGATCAAATGCATTCTCCTGCTGCTGCTGCTGCTCTGGGTTTTTTGTTTTTCTATTTTTTCACTCACCTCAGACCAACAACTTTCATCTGTTTCAGCAAGGCTTCGAACCAATCACCGCACTCGTCTATACTCTCGACTTTTTTCTACTCTGCTTGAACGTGAGTTGCCATCGTAGATTTTGCACTTTTCACATCCCGATAATTAAAGTTTGTGCTGGAAATTTCGAGGTGTCATGATCGACATTTCGCTGGAAAAAGACGAAACCAGAACTCGTTGGGATTCAACGAAATTTCATTCCCACACACGATCTTATTTTTTATCTTAAATCTCAGCTTCTTGTTTGTTTGTGCAGAGCATTTCCGCCATTTTGTTTTGTTTACATCGCGAGACTCTTTGATTTTTTCTCGTTTCGTTGAAATAAGACGAGGAGGTTGAAAGTAATTATTGCAAAGAGATGCGAACGTGTTTACAGGTGTATTCGTTGCTCTGCGTTATTTCGCAGTACCAGGAATACGTCGCGGGCCGAGGTCGCGCGATCGACGACTGCGAGCATCGGGTACGTACCGAAGAATTTTTCTTGGCTATTAACTTTTCGACTCGCGGTCGAACGAAAAGTTTCGCGAATTAAAAGCAAACACGAAAATGAACGAGGCACGTCCGCGAGAGATCGAACGTCAATTTTCAGATTCCGGTGATACGGTACGCAGCGCAGCCAACGACAACGACCGCAACTTCGTGCTTGAGTTCCCGAGGTTCTCGGCGGGCTTTGACAACGAGCGGAGAAGCCAAGGGCGCAAGCGCGACAGGAACGACCACCGCCAGTCCGTCCCAAAGTCCGACCGTTCCGCACAACAACCAAACGATAATAATGTCGCTTTTCGACAAAAGTTTGGCTCCGAGCGCCTCGAAAAGTGCGAGAAAACACGTGCAATTCCCGGACCAAAAGCGCGACAGTATTTCGAATCAGGGCACGATCTCGACAGGTAAATAAAATAACTTGCGAACGAGCGGAATTGGAACCGCGCTCCAAATTCCCTTTTAATTTCCAGACGAAACTAGCGCCACGAACCAAGTGACGTTTTCGACCGACAAAGAAACCAAAGGGACGGATTCGAATGTATAGAGAGACGAAAAATAAAACACACACAACAAAATCGTGACAGAGGAAAGAGGGAAAAGCAACCGAGCGGAATTTCGATACTACGAGGACGCGTTATAACTTTCCCACCAGCAGAAACATCCACAGCCTCGTTTCTGCTTCGTACGAAAAAAAGCTTTTCGGTTATCTCACTGACACATGGAACAAATAAAGCCCACAATCTTCTCGATCGTGTTCGTCATCATCTCCCTCACCCTCCCTCATCGTCCAACCGCGGGGAAAGCCACGCATCGATCGGTTCCACTAAACCATCGATGTACTTTGTACAGATGCATTCTTTTTGATGTATAATACAGGATAATCACGTATGTCGATCGTTAATGAAGATTAAAGAGTAATATACAGCAAAATCGTCAGAATTTTCCTGCCGTTCTTTTTGTACCTCGAGCTTTTGTTTTTTTACTTTTTATTCACTAACCGAGTCGTTTTATTATTCGAAACAAACAAATTGATAAAAATCACTGCAAAAATGATAATAATGATGGTAATAATGTCAATTATTGCAATTAGTGCACCTGCCTAGACACACATGGGTCTGGAGGGCCCTACAGTGTTTTCCAGTACTTGGAGGCGTTTAAAAAATCGGAAAAAATTCAAGAAAGTAGTTTTCGATCTCTAGAACGAGAGGCTGCACTTTGTGATGGAGAAAAATTCATTTTTATTATCGTTATCGAATGGTGATCGATAGGAAAATCGAGAAATTCGTTGAATGGGCATCCCAGACCCATGTGTGTCTACCGAGGGTTATTATTATTATGATTATTGAAAAATGATGAATGGTTATCAATCGTTCGAGTGCTTCCCACACACTGGGTCAATTCGACCCGAGGCATTTTTCAAATCGTCGTATTCCGGTAAATTTTTTTTTACTTAATTATCCAACGCTTCGTGGACGGAATATCGTTCGGGTCAAAATGACCCAGTGTGTACTCCAAGGTAAAATCGTCTATTTTTCGAGGGGAAAATTATTATTAGTAAATCATCCATGCTTCGTGGACGGAACATCGTTCGGGTCAAAATGACCCACTGTGTACTCCAAGGTAAAATCGTCTATTTTTCGATGGGAAATTTTTTTTTAGTAAATCATCCATGCTTCGTGGACGAAATATCGTTCGGGTCAAAATGACCCAGTGTGTACTCCAAGGTAAAATCTTCTATTTTTCGATGGGAATTTTTTTTTTAGTAAATCATCCATGCTTCGTGGACGAAATATCGTTCGGGTCAAAATGACCCAGTGTGTACTCCAAGGTAAAATCGTATATTTTTCGATGGGAAATTTTTTTTCAGTAAATCATCCGTGCTTCCCGGACGGAATATCGTTCGGGTCAAAATGACCCAGTGTGTACTCCAAGGTAAAATCGTATATTTTTCAACGGGAAAATGAATGTCGACGAAACAGAGGATACGATTATAAAATATTTAGCAACATTCGTAATCGAATACTGTATTTATAAGATGCTCGATATTGTCAATGCGACAGTACAAATGTTACATATGTATCACAGATTTCCAACCGCATTTAATTCAATAATTAGTTTTCAACTATATTTAAATTTATTTCGTGTGTTTGGGTTTATTTTTAAAATCTCTTTAGTTCGCGTTTGTTTTTTAACTTAATTATGTTCGAAGACGGAGGATTAAAACGAGGAGAATATGTACAGATGGGAGAATTTCGCGGGATCGAGGCTCGCAGCACGAAAGACACGCAGAGGAGGGTCGCGAAGGAATAGAAAAGAGACGGCGATTGGATGAGTATCGAAAAGGGCGGGCGAGGGGGGAAATGGCTCAAAAGAGGAAACGATTGGGCGGCATATCGATGTGGCCTCTACAGCTACTCGGCGGGGGATTCTCGTCGTCGGAATTGTCGTGACGTCTTATCGACGGGGCGATCGTATGACCTCCGGGACTCGATCTTTGCGAACGTTTCTTTTCCGAATGTTGTCTCATCTCCTCCTCGTAAGCCCGACGATCTTTCTCCACCAAATCTTTCACGTGCTTACTCAAAGTCGACAAATCGGGTTTTTCCTCTTCTACGTTGTCGTCAGAGTCCTCGGAATTTATTTTCTCGTAGAATAGAATGTACGGAGTCACCGGAGGCTCGAGAGCGTTAAATTCGTCGAGACTCGTTCGTGTGACGATGTTGTCGTTGAACTTGAACCAATTCTCTTTAGAGTCTCGAGCGTATGTGACGTAGTGACCGTAGTCCATGCTGTAGCCGGAATGAACGACCGCTGCGTACAGTTTGTAAGTCTCTGCGATGCTCGAGCTCATCGAACTCGAGCCTGCAGTCGTCGTCGTCGTCGTCGTCGTCGTGGGAAAGTCGCTTGTAAAGTTTTGCGACACTGGCAATTTGATCGTCTCGTTGTACGTCACTTTGTGACGCAATTTTGTTCGCAATCGCGTCTCTGGGTCGTAGTGGAAATGCTTCAGTGTCAGGATCAGATGGACCGGTGCTCGCAGAATCTTAATCATTCGCTGAGCGTCGCACAGCTTCGTACACTTGTCGCAACGGTATTTGTTCTCGCCGGTTAACTTTTCCGGCGTTAAGTAATAATTCATGAGATCCTGCACCGAGACCTCCTGGTTGTCGGTTATTTCCTCCGGGAAACAGAGCTGGATGTCGCGGAAGGTGTCGTTGTTGTGCGAACTCGTGTCGCATTGCGCGCATTGGTATGTGATTTTCGACTCGCCCCCAAAAACCCGATGGACCAAAATCGATTTTGCCAACAACTCCCTCGCGTTCCCGCTACCAACGAGCCCCGCGTGCCCGTCCACCGACTGGATCCCACTGTCCGTCGAGTCCGAATGACAGTCGCTCAAACCTTCTCCACTCGCTCGCGTCTCCCCTATTTCTGCGTCGACCTCGTCGCTCGCTGAAAAATAAACAGCAACAACGAATCTCTTATGATTCTTTCGCCCTTTTGGAGCCGCGGGAGCCTGGGAGAATGACAAACACGATGCTTGTATCTTTCTCTATAAGGAGAAGTTTTGAGCATCGTGCGTCTCGAGCAAGCAATTTCCAAATTTCAATTTGCAGTGTTTTTTTGTATTTCCATTTAAATTATGGAATTTTGACAACTTTGGTAGAAAGTAAAGAGCACGTAGAGACTTGTACACGATATTTTACGAAATTGGCAGAAATTAGAGCGGTTGGACGATTTTTTAAAAAATTCAGATTTTCCTAAAATTCGAAAAATCATAAAATTCAAACCGTTCAACCGATATTTTCCAAATTCAATACCAACCTTCCTATTATGATACTCTATTTATAGAAAATAATAGTAATAATAAATCTCGAAAATTACGGAAATTAGAGCGATGACGAACTTTTTTGAAAATTTCAAAATGTCGATAAATTCGTATGTTTAAAAATAATGTCGACAACTTTTCTAGATAGTGAAGAGGAAGTACAGACTTGTACACAATATATTAGAAAATTGAAAAAAATTGAAATGATTAGACGATTTTTCAAAAAATTCACATTTTCGTAAAATTCGAAAAATCATAAAATTCAAACCGTTCGATCGATATTTTCCAAATTCATCCCCAACCTTCCTATTACGAAACTCTATTTGTAAAAAAAAAATTAGTAATAAATCTTGAAATTTGCGCAAGTTAGAGCGTCGACAGCATTTTTTGAAAATTTCAAAATTCCGTAGAATTCGTATTTTTCTAGCAATTCCAACAAAATTCTCAGAGAACGAAGCAAAACGGTAGCTCAAACCGTTCTCGAGTTATAAACCATTGCCATTGAAAAGTGGAAAAAGAAAAAAATGTTGCTTTACCTTGCGTGAAATCTCCCAAGGACTGACTCGTTTTGCGCTCCAAAGGGATTCCTCCCTCGCTCAGATCTTCCTCCGTGGTCCATCTCTTGATGCATCCACGATCCGCGGCTGTGACTTCTCTGCTTCGTTTTCCTTTGCTTCTCGTCGCGGCTGCGTTGGATTCTTCGGTTGCCAGGGCCTTTTTTCTCAAAATACTTTTTTCCTGTTCGTACAGCACGTCGAGTAAATGACTGTGGAAAGAAAAATCCGCGAGAAATTTGATTAAAACGAGTAAATTCGTGGATGGCATAAGAATCGAAGAAAAAATGGTTAAAAAATGAACCATAAAAATTCGGAGCTGTCCTGTTGCTGTCTGGGCGTGAAGTACTCGGGCCTCGATACCACGAGGATCTCGGACGGTGATAAGCTTCGTCTCGGTGAATAGAAGAGCAAAGCAAAGAGATTTTGAAGTGCGGGCATTATTTGAGCGACTTGTTCGGCGGATGTGGCAATAATGCTCAGTGCGGAATCGTCTCCAGGGACAAACGAGACCGGTTCGTAGCTCATCACTTGTTGACTGAACTGTTTGGTCATGGCGAGTGCTTGGAGAACGCTGTTCATGTAGCAAGTGTTACCGAGATTGTTGAGTCCGACTTTTCCATGGTCGGGTGAGGCGAGGGCGAGGCTGGGATTGCTCGTGGAGTCGGGGCGGGGGGGGCTGGAAGAGGATGACGAGGAAGAGGTGAAAGCGTCGTAATCGGAGGACCAAACGGGTTCGTCTCGAAAAGCAACGACGCTCTCCCTGAACGGGGGAACGGGAAAGGACTTTTCAAGGTCGTCGTAGATAAGAGGATGGCCGTAGAATCGTTCCATCAGCGCTTTGGTCACGTCGACGAGATCCTGGAGACACTGGCGGGCGGTGTTGGTCGATTGTTGAGCCAATGAGACGAAAACGAGTTTCAGGCGTTTCAGCAGTTGATGGAAAAGCCGCGGATGAGCCTGACGCCGCAGGATTATCGTGGCCAACAGCGTCGCGTCCAAAGTCGACATGGGCAAAGGAACGCAGCCCAGAATTTTGCCCAGATGGGCCGTAGCCACCGCGTCGAGAATTACAAACTTCTCGGCGCTCTCAAGGCCGCTCATAAACTCCATAATCCACAGACTCAGGTGGTCGATCTTCAGCCAGTTTGGAATCCAGTAGCAAAGCACTCGCAACGCTCTTTCCAATTGAGCGTCGCTTCTCGACTCGGTCATGATCCATTTTACCGCTTGGCTTATGTATTTCCTCTCCACGAGCTCCAGCAGAGCTATCAAGCCCGGTCCGGGCTCCGTCGCTCTCTCCGTGTCTGAAATCATAGCGTAAACTGCCTCCAGACACACCGTCATGAGATCGGAGCCTCCGAAGCCCGTGCCGCTTTTACAAATTGTTCTGAGGGCTTCTCTGATTTTGTACGCGCTCTCGCGGAACTGTGTCACTTCCGCCGAGCTCGAGGGCATTTGATACGTGCCCAGACTGTTGACGATGGCTCTGCAAGCTTTCGCCGTGCCGGCTACGCTCCCTCCGTACATTGGATAATCGCGTAATATTTCGACCATGGATAACAACAACGTGATGTCCTTGTCACCGGCCGCTTGGACAAACGCAACGAAATCGTTGACTATAGGATCGCCGTCGTCCGCGGGGAGATCCACTTTTTTTTTCACGTATTTGGCAAAGTAAACCATGAGTTTAGGGACTTGGTGAATGTTCAAGACTCTACCTCGTAAAATTCGTCGCATTATGAATTTCGCCTCGTCAATATTTACCGAACTTTGGAGCGCGCTACTCTCTTCCAGTTGCCGGAGATTGCTCCAGCCTTTGGCAACCTCGTCCTCGCTCATTCCCGAAACTATGAGGCTCAAAGATCTCGTCAATTCGGCGGGCATCGATTGTAACGTATCCTCGCACTCCATTTTCCACATTTCACGATCCCACTGTTTTTCTTTATTATTGCCAATTTTTTTTTTCGTTCACTCGTCTGCCCTTGGCTCGCGATGACTTTTCTCTTTGACTAACTCGCAGCCCGTACTTTCATCCTCACACACGGGAACAATTGTATACGTATTTTGACAATGACGACACAAAGCACCAACAGCAGAGGACGTTCCTAACCTTCGATACTTTTCACCAGTGAGTTTATATTTTTTTTCTTTCTTTTTTGCCTATGTCACTGGCTCGCGAATTATATCTCCCGTAATTTCAATGACGTTTCGTTCAAATTGGCCACGCGATAAGCCCGCGATATTCTTCCAGCTAAACCGAAACTAAACGTATCGAGCGACTCGTTACTATTTTATTAATTATCCATTTTAACAACCTACACGACAAATTTCCCTTATTTTTCTTGCCTCGATATACTTTTCATTGCACATATGTAATACACTATTGTACGTTCTACCTCTCTATGATATGTACGATAGTACGATAAGAGTCTGTAAGTGTTATCGAAATCCCGAGAGATGCCGCCATCGCACGATCTCCCTGCCCGCAGCCTCTTCCTTTCCGTCGATATACAAAAACATTCTTCAGATTTTTATCGTTTTTGCTCGCGAACATTTATTTCGATCTTTGGAATAAAGCCTCGCAGTGGGAAAAGTGCTCGAACTTGGAAAAAAGCCCGCGAAATTGCATCCAACGTTTGTTACCGACGGTCGGTAACGCAATTCGAACGTGCGATCAGTGGGGCAAGGGGTTTAGAGAAAAATCGTGGTCCAATGTACAATTGATATCCCATGCGCTACAAGTTCTCATCCTTGAAGCTCTCTGGAGCACACGCGGACAAAGCGAGCGGCGAGGGAGCAGTCAGTGTGGAAGAGACCAGCGGCACGACAACTTGCGTTACTTTTAGCCAGCGACGCGGACTCGAATTTCTAGCAATTATTTTCCCCAGTGACTTTTTATTGTTTTCATAACATTTTTTAATTTCTGAAAATTCCTACAAAATGCTGAAGGTAATTTTTCAAGAGTGTAGAAAATTGGATGAGATTTAAAAAAGCGGCATGGACTTTGAACCCACACGTTGATCGAACGTTCGATCGACTCCACGCTCATCGAGCTGTTGTGTCTCTTGTTTTTTAGGGAATTGTTACTCTCGTGACTGGAGGTGCTTCCGGCCTGGGCCGAGGCACTGCAGTGAGGTTCGTAAAACACGGTGCCAAGGTCGTCATAGCTGATTTGCCTACCTCCCAAGGCGAAGCCATCGCCGACGAACTCGGTGATAACGCGATATTTGTTCCCGTTGATGTGAGTCTCGTAAAAATCGTACAAACTTTTTCCTCCGATTACAAATCGTCTTTATTTTTCTCAACTCCGATTTTTACTCACGAATCATTGAAAAATTTCGATTTTCCTATAAAAAAAATTCAATTTCATTCAATCAGCTGTTTAGTCCCCAAAAATTGCAATTACGCCCGGCAAATAATTAAAAATTCCAATAAATTACTGTCGAATAACGAAATCACTGAGTCTTGAATTTAATCTCCCAATTTCCGCATCGCAAAGAAAAAAAAAATGAAAATATTGTTTTTTTTCCAATCGCCAAGAATTTCAATAACGCCCGGCAAATAATTAAAAATTTCCATAAATTATCAGAATCACTGATAAACCAAAGGTCAAAAATTATCAATTCCGCAGAGTCATGAATTTTATCTCCCAATTTCCGCTCCGCAAAGAAAAACAGATGAAAATTTTGTTTTTTGCCTACGAATGCTGAATAAATGTTGAAAAATGATAAAACGAGCCACGTCATTGTTTGAAATTTTGCAGGTGACGTCGGAGAAGGATGTGGCGGCGGCGCTGGCCCTGACCAAGCAAAAGTTCAGCAAATTGGACGTAGTGGTAAACGCTGCGGGCATCGCGGTCGCTCACAAGACTTACAATTTCAACAAGAACTTGCCGCACTCGCTGGAGGATTTTGCTAGAGTCGTGAATGTCAATACGATCGGAACGTTCAACGTGATAAGGCTGTCGGTTGGATTGATGGGAGAGAACGAGCCGAACGTGGACGGTCAGCGAGGCGTGGTGGTGAACACGGCGAGTGTCGCGGCGTTCGACGGGCAGATGGGCCAAGCGGCGTATTCGGCGTCGAAGGGAGCGATCGTGGGAATGACTTTGCCATTGGCGCGCGATCTCTCGGGCCAGGGAATCCGGGTGGTGACGATAGCGCCGGGTCTGTTCGACACGCCGTTGCTGCGCTCGTTGCCGGACAAAGTGCGAGCGTTCCTCGCGAAAACGATTCCGTTTCCTCAGCGACTGGGTACTCCCGACGAGTACGCTCAGATGGTCCAATCGATTGTTGAGAATCCGTTGCTCAACGGAGAAACGATAAGATTGGACGGAGCCCTGCGTATGCAGGCTTGAAAACGTCTCGTTGACTTCCGGTGACCAAAAGGACGAACCTGAAGTTCGCATCGTTGGAAAGCAACGCATTTAGCAAGCGAAAAACTAAATTTTGCTAAAGAAAATTCGCATCTTTGTAAAAACCAACAAAAACGATAAATTTCTCGTTGAATTCCAACGTAGCGAGCTTGAGCGTCGTCCAAAGTGTCGTATGTAGGCTTGACAACGTCTCGTTGACTTCCGGTGACCAAAAGGACGAACCTGAAGTTCGCATCGTTGGAACGCAACGGATTTAGCAAGCGAAAAACTAAATTTGCTAAAGAAAATTCGCATCTTTCGAAAAACCAACAGAAACGATAAATTTCTCGTTGAATTCCAACGTAGCGAGCTTGAGCGTCGTCCAAAGTGCCGTATGCAGGCTCGAGAACGTCTCATTGACTTCCGGTGACCAAAAGGACGAACCTGAAGTTCGCATCGTTGGAAAGCAACGCATTTAGCAAGAGAAAAATTTAATTAGCTAAAGAAAATTCGCATCTTTGTAAAAACCAACAAAAACGAGATATTTCTCGTTGGATTCCAACGTAGCGAGCTTGAGCGTCGTCCAAAGTGTCGTATGCAGGCTTGAGAACGTCTCGTTGACTTCCGGTGACCAAAAGAACGAACCTGAAGTTTGCATCGTTGGAAAGCAACGCATTTAGCAAGCGAAAAAAATAAATTTGCTGAAGAAAATTCGCATCTTTGTAAAAACCAACAAAAACGATAAATTTCTCGTTGAATTCCAACGTAGCGAGCTTGAGCGTCGTCCAAAGTGTTGTATGCATTTATAAATAGATATATATCGATGAGACGTTGGCTCATTTTGAAAGAATAAAAGACAAGATTCATTTTTCACACGGAAAACCACTGTAATTGCCCTAATAATGTACATGAACGCCAAATGTGTATGTCGCGGGTTTAAATGTGTCGGTTTAGCGCCTCGGATTTAATATCTCTGTTTAGCTATCGACAATGTTTCGTTTATTACTCTTTACGACTGTACAGTTGAACGGTATAATCGTCGATATTCCGCACTTTGTAAATAACGTTGCAAAAATCGCAACTTATTTTCGATATATATATATATGTGTTGGTGTATGTATATATATATATATATATATATGCATATATAACGTATACTAGATTATCGCCTAGCAAAAAGTTGTCTCGTTAATCTCGTTTGTTTGCTTTTGTGTCTGTTGGTTTGTTGGTTTGTCGTTTGTTGTTGTTCGTCCGTGTATCAACATAAAAATATCGACGCGAGGCGGCGAAAGGTGAGGGATGAGGAATGTCTTGTTGCTGTTACCGTTGTTGTTGTTGTTGTTGTTGTTTTTAATAATCGCGCGTTAGTCTTTAGTCCCGAGAAGCTCGGGAGCAGATTTCCAAAATTCCAAGAGATGGTGAAACTTGTTCTGATGATTATTCGGAAGAGCCAGTTTTTTCGTTAAGGCAGGAGGATCGAATTCGCAGCACGTATTATCAGCAGCTTCTTCTCCGAGGTACAGTCAGTCCTAGGCGTTCGATTCTTTGAGATTTTGGAGCTTTTCCAGCTGGTCCGGTTGCAGCTCGTCCGGTATACTCGCCCGGCCACCGATCAACATTTTTTCCGGGATTATGTCCGGCTGCTGCTCCTCCAGAGGCTGTTGCATCTCGATCACCGTGTTCCTCGAAGGCAGCGACTGCGAATTGTCGGCTGTACTCGGACCGGAAGTCGAGTCTGCCTCGCTACCGGAACTGCTGCTTATTGGAAAGGGCGCCGAATCCGCTGGCAAATCGTCCACCGTCGATTTCTCCTCGACCTCGTCAACCACGCTTTTCACTTCTTCCGGTTGCGGGCTAACTTTCTCCTCGCTCGATTCAACTTTCGTCCCTTTTTCTTTAGAACCGTTTTCTATGCTCGATGATTTATCCTCGGCGCTCGATTTCTTTTCCACCGATTTAACATCCTCCGCCTCCTCCCCCGGAAACGGATGCTCGATCTCCTCCATCGGCGTCGCTGCTGTTATTACGATCTGAGCCACTCCCAGACCGAACTCGTCCACCTCCTCCGCTGCTTTTTTATCCTTTAACTTTTTTGGCGCCGCTAATTCCTCTTCACCTACCTGGGGGCAATAACGTCTGTTGAATTCTATGCATCGCGCGATATGCTGAAGTTCACAGCGTTGGAATGCAACGAAATTCTGATTTTTCTTAAAAATATTTTTTTTTTTACGATTTTTCAAATTGGACACATAATTTATGGGAAAACGAGTTTTTCGTTGGACCCCAACGTCGCGAACCTCAGTCCCGAGTCCCCCCATCTTGTTGCAAATGAAAACTAATTTTTTTTTACTCTCCACTCTTCCTCCTCGATCTTTGTCAATTTTCTAATTAAAATCGCGATTACCTGGTCGCCGGACTCGTCCGACACCTCGAAGACTGAGCAGCAGCGTTAGTCAAGGACGAAGGATTAATGACTCGTAACAAGGAAACAAAATGAAATATTAAAATTAGCCAAATTACCAATTATTCCAGGAGCTTCCGGTTTTTCGTTCTCTCCGAATTGCTGGCCGTAATGATCCTTCTGAAACTTGTTGAGTTTGATGGCAAAACCTTCGGGTTGTTCGCCATTCATCAGAACATTTTCCTCCTGTCCCGAGACTGCGGAAAAAATGGAGTCGGCGAGTGAGAAACTTTGAGAATTTTCTTTTTCCATTAATTCGTGTTGTTTCTTTTTTTTTTACCGTTCATCATCGCCTGGGCGAGCTCTTCCTCGAGAGCGTACTCGGGCACGTCCGGTGGAGTGAAAACCGGCGGCGCTGAGCTCGGTGGAGTGTTCATTTCCTTTGGGGAATCAACGGAGGTGAAAAATGATTTTTAGAAAAAGGAAAAGGGAGTAAGAAAATTGATGTGGTCGAGAACGAACCTGGGGAGTGAGCGGAGCGCCATCCGCGGCGCAGGGTTCAACGACTAACGAAGGAAATAGGCCTCGTTGACCGCGCAGCTCGCCTTCCCACCAGCCGTCGTCGACGTCGTGAGGTTCCTGTTGCAAAACGCGCAGAACGTCACCCTCGAGGAAAGTGAGTTCTTCGTCGCACGTCGCGTCGTAATCGTACAGGGCGATGCAGTAGAAATGTCCGACGTCCGACAAGCCCGTATCCTCGTGACGGTTGTGCACTGGCTTCACGATTTCCTCCTCTTGTTCGGGCGGCGGGGGAGGCGGCGGAGCGATGCTCGGAGGAGCCGAATCCGTGATGATCTCGTCGGCAATGGAATCTCCGTACAAATGAGCGTCCGGATCGACCGCTTCGTGGTCGTCGATCGTGTAGTCGACGGAGGAGAATGAAATCTGCTGGACGAGGCCGTGTCCGTGGGAAGTCAGTCCGTTGGCGTCGACAGCCTCTCGCTCGACGTCGAGATAATTTTGTGGCACGAAACCTTCTTCGCCTCGATAGTTTCTGGCTCGTAGCCAACCGTCGCCGTCCCCCTCGCCCACCACTTCCAATTGCTCGCTCTCGACTATTGACAATTCGTCGGGATTTTGTGCCTGCGAAATGTTTCGAAATAAATTCCTGGAGCCTGGGCGTTTCGAGGAATTTTGATGTTGAAAAAATAAGAAAAGGAAATTCTTACCGTGTAGGAATAGAGCGCGGTACACTTGTATATTTGTTGTTGATCCGCAGCCACGTCCGAGGGATCCTGACCCTCTGTACTCTCGTCCTTATCCTCGTTGCTCCAATCCACGGCAGTGGGATCGTCCCAGCCAACGGTAACTTGCTCTATCCGTTGTTTCTCTTGCTCCAGCAGCGCTGAACGAATTTCACAAGTTAACAAACCATTTCCAACCTTCCTCCAAGGCTCTGCATCATTTTTTTCTTCGTCTATTTACCATCAACTTCCGCGCTATCGTGCCTCTCCCTCTCTTCCGTGGCCGAGTCGTCCTCGTGACCTTGAGACGTGTTCCTTCCGCTTCCGGGTCTCTCGACGGTCGTCAGATCGCTGCCACCGTCGCCGTCGCTGTCGTAAAACGAATCGGAGGATGGATGTTCCTGGAGGAATCGTGGGAATCAAATTTGAGAATCTGAAGAATTAATTTTGGGGAAAAATAAATTCGCCATTTAATTACCGCTGCGCCTGACGCGTCCGTTCGGACCGAGAGCGAACTCGCCGAACGCGGCATATCGTGCACACTCAGAGTCTCAGCCTCTTGCATGAATTCGTCGACGTTTACTAAACGCGAAAATAAAAAAGAAAAATTAATTTTCTGGAAATTAATCGATTTGCTATTCTCCTTGGCGAAGCTCTACGAACCTCCACCGAGTCTCAGGCATTCGATTCGAGCCTCAGCAACCATTTTCGCAGTCTCTGCTCGACGTATCGTTTGTTTGAGCTCATCGATTTTTGTGTCCACGTCCGGCCCATTCGGATCGTTCGGATCGGTCTAACAAAAACAGCGAAAAACAAACGCACCGATCAAGCACGTCCAATCGAAACTTCCCATTTTTATCAATTGGCTAATACTAACCTTGTGGCCAGCCTCTCGAACTTGCTGCAACGCTTGCAGCTTCCGGGCTGCCTCTCGAGCGCAATTTACCTCACGAGCAATTTTCGTCGACCATCGTCTAGCTTCCTTACCTAATGTCGTTGCTGCTGAATGATCGGCAGTTACTCTGCACAAAACCCAGGAACAAATAATCTTGATCATTCCGTCACCGAGATATTTATTTTTACACAAATATTTAGCGAATTTGCAACGTTGAGCTTCAACGAAAAATACGCTTTTCTATTAATTGTTCTGTTCGATCTAAAAAATCATGAAAATTTTTGTAGCGATTTCGTTTTTGGATCAAAATAAAATGTTTTATGATTTTGGAAAAATATCGAACCAGAATTTCGTTGGGATCCAACGGAAAATACTATTTTCTATTAATTGTTTGTTAAATTTTAAAAAATTGTGACAATTTTCGAACCGATTTCGTTTTTGCATCGTAAAAAAATGTTTTATGGTTCTTACTGAATATTGAATGAGAATCTCCGTAAAAATCATGTCGCAGTCCAACGAAAAATACATTTTTCTATCAAATTTGAAAAATCGTGACAATTTTCGAACCGATTTTGTTTTTGCATCGTAAAAAAAACGTTTTCTGGTTCTTACTGAATATTGAATGAGAATCTCAATAAAAATCATGTTGCAGTCCAACGAAAAATACGTTTTTCTATTAAATTTGAAAAATCGTGACAATTTTCGAACCGATTTTATTTTGGCATCGTAAAAAAATCGTTTTATCGTTCTTATTAAATATTGAATGAGAATTTCAATAAAAAAACATGTTACAGTCCAACGAAAAATACGTTTTTCCTTTAATTGTCGTTTTTGGGATTAAAGTCTTAAAAAAATGGTTTTATCGTCCTCAATAAAAATAAAATAAGAATCAAAAGTTCTGCTCAAGAAAAACCAGAATTTCGTTGCATGCCAAAGTTGCAAAATTGCAAACATTGCGCAGCTTTATGCGTTTTGGTATAAAAATGGATTTCCAACTGACCTATCGACCGGATCGTTGTCGCAGGGTTCGTAGTCGTATTGTATGTGAAGCTTGAGTACCGGGTAATAAAGACAGCAGCATTGTATATTGTATTCCCTCGTGAGCTGTTGTGCCTGATCGCGAATTTTGGTAAAACTGTTTTGGGTTGCTAAACAAGTGAGGAGTTCTGTGCGTCCCATGAGGGTCAAATATTCCGTCACTTTTTCGTACATGCCCTGCTCCAGATACTGAAAAAAAAAAATTCAAAAATTTCTCATGAGCACTTGGCCGAGTGCAAAATTCGTTTTTTCTTCATCGTTTCTTTACCTGCATTGTATTTTGCAAATCTATCGCGTAATATCTGTTTTGATGAGCATTGGCAGCGGCGAGGCTGAGCAAATAATCGTTTCGAGCACCGGTTGATTTTTCTTCTAGAGCGTCGCGTTTTGAACTGACCTGAAAAGAAACATTTGAATAAAAGTGAACGAGAGTTCGAAAGGGAATTGATAAAAATTTTATGGCATTTCCTTGTCGTTTATTTTGGCTCGGGGGATTTTTCGGAGATTTACCTTAGCACTGTTCTTTTGTAAGGATGTTATCGATTGGAAAAATGAACCTTTCTTCCTCTTGAGTCTGGAACAAAGTGTCCCGTTACAAAAGAGATTCGTGGACAGTTTTTTTTTTAGAATTATCGAATATTTATTTCTTTACTTTTCTTCTATGTCTTTCGCTTTGTCGCGGACGTCGTGGGCGCTGTGCTCTTCGTCGAAATACAGTTTCTTCGTTTTGTCGACATCTTGTACGCAGGTTTGTAGCTCTTTTTGTACTATCATCAATTGATCGATTGCCTGGACAGATTTGAGGTTGAATCAGTTGATTCAAAGAATTATAAAAAATCATAAAATTGGGATTACGAAAGTTGGGGTTTAATTGTTTGTGGGGACGTGCAATGACGTACCCTTTTTGCTACTTGCACTTTGTGCATCTTCAAGACTTTGGCATCGTCGGCAATTTGTTGCTGAAATACTTCGACCGCGGCTAAACGAGCTTTCGCGAGTTTTTCGTTCTCCTCCAATACGGTGCGCCAAACGTTCCAAACGTTCCTTAAAATGGACAGTTTTTTTTTTTATTCACATGAAGTGTGAAGATTGATAGAAAATGTGGAAAAAAAATGATTGATGGGAATTACCATCTCTCGTCCGATCCGTCCACTTTTAGGTCCGGTATGTTTGGTATTTTTTTGTTTAGATACGCCGACGAAATTTTGAGCAACGCCTACCGAGTGGAAAGCAGAGTTTCGTGAGAAAAATTAGTACAAACAAAAAGTGAAAAGTCTCATAAATCCGAGGCAAAATTTCATTTACCTCAGAGTAGGATTTTTCGATGGCCGATTTTTTGATCGTGAAGTTACTGCAAAAAAAACAAGTATTCCAATTTGTTATTTCATCTTTTTTCATATTTTTGTTTTTATTGTTTGTTTATTGACGAAAATGAAAACGAAAACGATCGATGGATAAAAATGAGTTTTTTAAATTATTTTCATTGAATAGTAATCGATGAGAAAAACGAGAAATTCACGCCATTCGCTAAATGGGCACCCCAGACCCATGTGTGTCTACCGAGGGTCATTATTATTATTATTTCGGAAAAATTATGAATAATTGGTTATTAAATTTTCGAGTGCAGCTTCCTATACGTACACACTGGGTCAATTTGACCCGAGGTGTTTTTCAAATCGTTGTATTCCGGTAAATACGCATTTTTTCTTTCGTTTTTTGTAAAAAAGTTTTTTGTCAATAAATTATTCATATTTTATGAGAAAATTTAAAGAGAAAACGATAATCGATGAGAAAAACGAGAAAATTGAGGCGATTCGACTGAATGGGCACCCCAGACCCATGTGTGTCTACCAAGGATTGAAAAATAGCTAAACTCTGACGTGGTAATTCGTGCAAACACCAATTGATTTCCGGTGAATCAAAGTGTTGAATAAAAATAGCGAGTTTGAATGAATAAATGGAAAAAAGGGGAGAGAAAGTGGTTGAAGGCTAATTACTCGAGTGCACAATTTTGTTGACGAAGGAGGGGTAAGGAAGGGGTGTCAGGAGGGAAGTGAAAGGAGGTAGTACAGCTCTGCCTTATTGCCTCGCTTTGAAAATGGCGTCGATGACATTGATTCGCTCCGACTGTATTGCGCACTGCACTGTGCTCGAGGGAGGATCGTGTCTTTCGATTCAAGAAGTTCACGACCCTCGTAAAACTCGTGTAAAGAAACAAAAACGCACACACACTTTTTATCGAACGTTAAAAATGCTTCGAGGTGTGGAAAGAAAAGCCATTGGGGGTCGAGCAATCTTTCGCTATTTCCAACTTACCCTCAAACTACTTCGAGGTCATTTTTTTAAATGTCAGCAAAATTGCCTTCGCTCTAGTTCATAGAAAAAAAAAAAATAAGCAGATCTCTACGTAACACGACGTAAAGACCTTAAGCTCGATATATAAAACGCAACTCCTTACCGAATGTCTTCGAGGAGCTCGCACTCGTGTTGGTTCTTAGCTTGCAGCTTAGCCGCTTGTTCCGCGTGCACATTTTTAAGAAATTTCGCGTAATTTCCCTGAAACAAAAAAACGAG
The DNA here is from genome assembly GCA_037952995.1 of Hyposoter didymator. Taxonomy (NCBI): domain Eukaryota; kingdom Metazoa; phylum Arthropoda; class Insecta; order Hymenoptera; family Ichneumonidae; genus Hyposoter; species Hyposoter didymator. The sequence goes on from JBAJMU010000010.1 coordinate 2,157,413, forward strand.
AGTTTGAAAAATAAAAAATGTGTGGGAAATATCCAAGGGAATCGAGAATTCATTAATAAATCATTTGCAACTTTCTAATTGAGTGAAAAGAAATTTTTTAAATTTGTAAGATTACGGCCCAGGGGCTTTGCCCCCTGACATGCATTTTCAGGTCAAGTTTTGTTCGCCGATTCGATCGTCCGCGGACGCCGAACCATCAATCGATTTTCACCCGACCCACTCGGGAATTCTCGGTGCACCCGTACGTATTCGAAAAATGTGAAGATAAAAAAACAAAAAAGAAAAAAATCAAAAATCAAAGGAGGTAAAACGAGCGATGCCGAAAATTCGCTTCAACTTGATTAATTAATAATTCGCACGATATTGAGGGAGTTGTTTGGGCGGCAATAAAGAATCTGACAGTCCGGAAAGGACGTCAGTAGGTCACGCAAACTTGCAACATCCGTATTTACAATCCCAACACCCGAAAGATGAAATTTTTTCAAAATCTCGATAAATTTTCGTCCAATTTCGTTTTTTTCTTTTGTTTTTTTGTAAATTACTTGCAAAAGCAATATTAATCTTACTTTTCTCGGGGGCGGCTGCATGCTGGACTAAGCTGCTGTGCAGCCTCACCACTGGGTAGCCCGGTAGGTCTACTTTGTCCCGGAAAATAGTCGCGGCGGTAACTCCACGGGGATCCGTATGCTACTGGCGTGAAGGCCTCGACCGCGGGTATTTATTGATCTCTGTTGCGCCTGCGTTTTCGGCGACGCGAGGAGGCGGTAATCGAGAAACTCTGCGACGCGTTGAGGGATCATTACGCATGTGCCGGCGGAGTGTACGCGATAAGGCCAAACGCCCACGCGCGACGAGACTAGGGGAGAAAAAGAAGAAAAACAAAAAAAAAGGAATTTCCAACGTTTTGTTGCTTGAAAATGAAAAAAAATTGATGAAATATTTTTAAATATTGTGTTTTTTGGATAAAAATGAAGTAGCGGGAGGTTGATTTAATGAAAAGTCGAGAATCCATTGAAAAGCGAAATATTAACATTTATTAATGACGTATAAAATGAGAATGGGGAAGAAATGACTCTTTCCCTTTTGTTCGTGAAGCGAAGAGCGATTTAGCAGCGATATGTCGTCAAGCATCCAACTTTGTCCAACGAGAAGGTGGATTTTAAAAAGAAATGTAAAATTTATACACATCGATGCATCTTCGTGTTTCTTCCTCTCTCTCTCAGTCGCTTTCTCGCCTTCTTTCCAATTAAAACGACGTTTAGATTAACGTGTGTGTGTGTGTTTTGTATTCTAAGGCAATTGCCATTTACGCATGGCTATCACATTGGGCTAGTGTGGTTTGGCGTGGAGCAGGACGCAACGCTTATTTCGTTTTCGATATGAAATTGGCACGAAGCGCATTTCCACGAGAAAAAAACGTCGTCGTGGCTGGCGATTCGCTTCGCAGCTTATTTTTGAGCCTTCAGATTATTTCGTCGGGTAACAATCTCGGCAGAGACGGATCGGGGAAGAGGACCGCGCCCTCGGCATCCTGGTCGACTCCCCCGTGATGCAGCGCCGGCTCCGGCGTTCGCACGGGCTCGTTACCCTGCAACAAGGCGATCGCGTTGATCGGATTCCCACCGGCGTCCAGAGCTGGATCCGCCGTTGCTTCCGCCAAATTCGTCACCGACTTTGACTTCACGCACTGGAAATCCACGTGGCGACTCTTCGCTTCCTCCTTCTCCCACGACATGTGGATGAATGGTCGCTGCACGTAATTGTAAATTACCTCCGCACGACCACCCGCTCGCTTCTTCACTTTCTCCTTGTACGTCGGATACCCCTCGATTCCCAGTCGGATTTTCTTCAGCCCTCGCTCCTTCATCACTTGCTTCGCTACGTCACGATTCTCTATGTATTTGAAAAATCTGTACATCGCTGTACTGTTTACGGCTGCGGAGAGAAAAAGGAGAAAAATTCAATAAAATTAGCTTGTTGATGAAAATTTATGACGTTGAGGTGTTTGCATCGTTGGAATGCAACGGAATTTCGTTTTCTCTTGAGCAGAACTTGTGATTTTTATTCAATATTTAGTCTGGACGATAAAACTATTTTTTTTTCGCGATTAAAACTCAAAATTGGTACGAAAATTGTCGTGATTTATTTTTATTCAACAAACGATTAATTTTTTCGATGACGTTAAGGTTTGCATCGTTGGAATGCAACGAAATTTCGTTTTTTCTTGAGCAGAACTTTTTTTATTCAATATTCAGTCCGGACGATAAAATTATTATTTTTTTGGGAATCAAAACCCAAAATAGGTACGAAAATTGTCATGATTTTTTAAATCCATCAAACAATTAATAAAAAAAAACGTATTTTTCGATGACGTTGAAGTTTGCATCGTTGGAATGCAACGAAATTTCGTTTTTTCTTGAGCAGAACTTTTTTTATTCAATATTCAGTCCGGACGATAAAATTATTATTTTTTTGGGAATCAAAACCCAAAATTGGTACGAAAATTTTCATGATTTTTTAAATCCATCAAACAATTAATAAAAAAAACGTATTTTCGATGACGTTGAAGTTTGCATCGTTGGAATGCAACGAAATTCTATTTTTTCTTTAGCAAAGTCCATTATTAACAGTTTGACTTCATACCGGGTCATTTTGACCCGAAGAATTTTTCGTCAGCGATTCTTTGGCATTAAATGGCAACGTTTTGGCATTGATTTTTCGTTTTCGTCATCGGAATTGGGATATTTTTGAAATTCTTACTCTGTGAATATTCCTCGCCCATTTGGGGTGGATATTCCTCGTCCCAGTCGACGGCGTCATCTTCGAGGAGGACGACTATGTGGCATTCTCGATCGCCTCTCCTGGCACTGTTGACCATCAACGGCAGGATGAGATCCTCGAGGAAAACTTCGAATTGACAGCGCGCACCTTCGTTCGACAACTCGTGTAACAATCCTCCTGTTGGAAAGACAAAAGTCTCCTGCTAACGGATCTTCTTTGGAATGTGTAGAAAAGTCACGCGGACGCGATATCGCGTTTGGTACTCACTGAGATTTTGGCACTTGACGGTACTCGCGTCAAAAGGAACGAGGAGATAGTCGCAGGCTTCTCGTAATTCTTGGACCGTAACGGTCGGAGGACAACGGATCACGCCGCCTTTGTAATACTCGAGAATCGCGCGAAAAACCATCGTCGAAATCCCGTCAGCAACTTCGTACTCGCCACGCTCGTTCGGCTGAGCAAATTCTATTCCGGAACTGAACATTCGACCGAGCATGGTGTTTGGATGAGCGGTGAAGAGCGCGGGATCGACGATAAACCTGGAGGAGAAAATGAAACGTTGAAAAAGTTGAAATTTCCTCGAGAAAGATGGAGAATTTTTGAGACGACTTTGTCACCTCGAGTTGTCAACGATGAGGGTGATCCTCTCGTCACTGGCTTGTGGATTGCTCGTCCCTACGGTCGAGCCCGAGTTCGAGACGCCCTCTCGTCCGGGATTCTGTTGATTCTTTCCCATCGCGATCCCCGAGCGGAGCCTGAACAGAAGAAACACTCGCATGAAGTTTCGCAACTCCTATCGACGAATTTCCCTGTCTAACCGATCGCTTCGAACGACGTAACGAAAATATTGAGATGAAAAGAGGCGAAAGATAATTTTCATAGCAGCGGCGACGATGCGAAACGCGTGGCTAAAAAGCTTGTTTTAATAAGCGAGTCTATTGCGAATTTTAATTTTAATTTGAGGTAAAAACCTACCTTTCGCTCTTTTTGGGCGTTTGAGAGTCTACGCGAATAAAGAACCGACGAAAATGTGAATTCCGTGCAAATCTAACGTCGAAACTATCGGCAAAATGATTTTTCCCACCCTCTGAATCGCCCTCTGCTCTCCCTAACAATTTTTTGCGAGCACGTGCTTCCCACGCTTTTTTATTACCTGTTTCGTCGTTGATCTAGACTCGCACTATGTGCATTCGTACCCAAGTTATCGCAGTGTTGCTCGCTGCTCCCATCCTTCTGTGCCAGACAAGATTTTCGTTTGGACGAACCACCACAACTACATGCAAAACAACCACATGTCCTTACTAGAGCTCTGCTACTCTCAGATCCAAACATTTTCGTTTTTTTACTTTATTCTAGTCTCGAATTTCGAAGCAACAGGCCTAGAGCCCGACTGGCAAAAACTAGAAACAAATTATCTACCGAGAGGGCAATGCTTGCGTTTCCAAGTGCCTAAGACTCTCGGAAAAACCAAAAAATTCACAAATGTCGACGAACCAAACGATCAAATGCGCTACGTTACTAAAAATCTTTCGAGATTGTTAAAAATTCTTTGGCAAATATGCCGAACCAGTGCCACGGCTCAAAAGTGGTCAAAATCTTTTCGTGAACATTTACATCATTAACGAATGATGTCCCATCGAATATTATGGTGCCGGACGCCATAAAACCCCATAAAAGGAAAAAAACTTATCGTAACGAATAATGCAATTTTTTTTACAACAAAAATGGCCGACGACCGACAAATTTACGAGAAAAATTCAAAAATACCGACGAACCAAACGATAGAATGCGCTACGTTACGAAAAATCATTCGAAATTGTTGAAAATTCTTTGGCAAATATGCCGAACCAGGGCTCGAGCTCAAAAGTGCTCGAAATTTTTTCGTAAACGTTTACATCATTGACAAATGATATCCCATCGAATATTATGGTGGCGGACGCCATAAAACCCCATAAAAAAAACTTATAACGAATAATGCAATTTTTTTGTTAAAAAAAAATGGCCGACGACTGAGAAATTTTCTGGGAGTCATGGTAATAAATTACGACGAACAAACCTTCGGAAAATAAAGAATAATTGGGCATGCTCGTCTCCGTCTATCCACATCCATTCCCAGGACAATCAAGAATTATTATTAATCCGTAAAATGCAGTATTATTGTTTTTTTATCAAAGGCCTACTGTTAGATGCGCCAAATTCCGAGCGACAACGAATTTGCGGATGTAAATGCGTATGACGAGAGAATTATCGCTTTTTGTAAATAAAGTTGCCAACTGCGTTACGTTACAAGGCAGAAAACTTGTGCATATTTTTCTAAACGTTACGCGGAGAGTCAGCGTTATTGTACGCAAAATTGCAAGCAAGATTTTTGGTGGAAAAATGATTTTTTGGTCAATATTGTCGACGCCAAAGTTGGCGACGCAGAGGTCCAACGATTTTTCGTTCGATTTTAAAAATCGTAACAATTTTCGTGCCGCTGTTTGGATTTTGGAGAAAAAAATCGTTTCATCGATTGCGACTAAAAATGTTGCTTGCGGAAATTGGAAATTGGCCCCGACGATAACGACGGCAAAGAGAATGAGCGAATAAACGGCAAATGGAAAATCTGGAGAAACGAATACGTACCCTGGAAGATAACTCGAGATTTTGTTTTGTTGAAATAAATCCTCACCTCAAACTGTTTTTGTAAATTCTGTGGCGTTCGTGTCCATCGGTCTCTTTACCATCGGTTTCGGTGTCGCTGCTGCTGTCTTGCATGTAATTTTGACGGTCCGCCGGGTTTGACATGTCAGACCAGCTTCGGGATAAAAAAAGACGAAGGAAATGTGGTCAAGAAACAAAGGAACTCGAAAGTGCAAAAAAAAGAAGGATATTCTTACGGAAACCTTATTTCTTTTCGCTGGAAATAAATCGAGCGAGACATCGCGAGAAACACGCTTAACCTCAAAATTCGATAAACTTTCGAGCGGATTTGCTATTACGTTGTCGAGAGGAAAAAGAACGAATCGTAATAATTGTTATCGCGATGACTGACACTCGAGTGGACATTCGATCTTTGTTTTTGTCTATCACGTTCCAAATACGTCAAAACAATGACGCACGTCTACAAAGACGAAAATATAAAGAACTGGACAGGAGAAGGGCAAAAAATGCTTTTTGGCTGACGTAGAATTTAGAGACTTGGATATAACGATGACAGGGACGATTGGGATGGAGAATTGGTCGGAAAAGTGCGTCGTTGTAAAGACGACGAGTTCATGTTTGTGCAATATTTTCGCGAGGCTTTAATTTTGGGCAAAAGTTAAATAATTCGATTTATCGGAAGGAAATAATAAAAGGAGGTGAGAGTACTCACTGGTCGTAAACCGGCGAATACCAGCCGAGCCTTTTTTTCAACCACTTCGGTGAGGAGCAAATCTCTATGCCGCAAACTTCGAAATTAACGTTGTTGGATTTTTTGAAGGAAAGTCGCATTCCAAACCGATCTTCGGTAATAAACTAAAGCGGAGAGGGCGGGAATTAAGGGGTGAGGGAAAGAGTCGAGTGTTTTTTATTCTTCTGAAACTATGCACCCGAGGACAAAGAATCGTCGTCGGAGGAATGAAGATCATTTTCCGCGATCACACTGTTCGCCTGAACGTTCGAGAGGCTTGTCGAGAGATCGCGCGACGTTCGTATTCTTCGTCGTCGCGGGAATAATCGAATCTTTGGCGAGACATTTATCGAGGGGAAGAGATTCCAATGAAAAAATGCAAAAAACAACAAATAAATAAAAAAACAAACAAAATCTCAATAATTTTCCAAGCCGTAGCCAATTGATCGTAAAAATGACAAAGAAAATCCGTTTTATCATTCAAGAAATCCAAAAAAATTCATAAAAGTAGCTGCACTGAGTGATAAATAAAAATTCTTTTCAATTATTTTTATTAAATGGTAATCGATACGAAAAACGAGAAATTCACGCGATTCGCTGAATGGGCACCCCAGACCCATGTGTGTCTACGTAAAAAGTCACGAAATAATAAAAAACAAAGAAAATTCACGTAATTATTTATTATTTTCCACGCCGCGCGTAGCAGTCGATCGTAAAAATTGTGTCGTTCTTCAAAACTGTAAAATATTAAAGTCACAGAAAATGTAATTCAATAAAATCAAAGAACCTCAAAATTGTACTTTTCCCATTGAAGAATTCTATTCCTTTCCTGGCATTAGTTGAAACAGAGGCAAAGACGGCCCAGACGTAGAGTACATTCCTCTATGCGTCACTGTTTCTCTCTCGATCTTGTCATGTCGAAAAACGAGTTTATCGGAAAAATTTCTCTCGACATTGGCGAGACGGTTCGAGAGTAAATCGACCGATTGCTTGAGTTCAGAAATGTCTTTTCTCATGAGCGTAAGATTATTGAGAATCATTTTCAACAGATGATTATTTTCATTGGCTTGATTATTCGGGGGAGAGTCATTGGGAGGGCCCTGCTCGGGAATTGTCTTGACGAGAGGAGCCGGCGAAGGCGCGAACCCATTGGTCATCGCCTCGTTATTTCCAGAGTCGTCGCTTTTGCGGCTCATCGTGTCGGAATCCCGCGAATCACGAGCTGCGCCAAGTTCGTCCTGATACGAACTCAGCTCCGCGTCCGTCACTGCAAAATTATGAAATATTCAGATTCATAAAAAATTCTGCGAGCGACGAGGAGTCGAAGGAAATCACAGCAATCACACTCACGAAGCCAATCAGCTATCGAGCTCGGATCGTCCTCAATTTCTTTCAAGAGTTTTGTCAGTCTCCCCACGATTCCTGACAATTGATTCTCTTCAGCTTCGATCATGTTGTGCGAGGGATCCCAAAAGTTTAGCAAACGACGTTGCTGGCACACGTCTCTCAGTCGCTCCAGCATCTGCCACGTTTTCATAAATAATTCAATTCCGTTTGTAATTTCGTAAAAAATTTGTCGAAATCTTTGTTTTTTTTTATCCAATTTATAATTTATTGTAATTTTTATTATTTTGTTTGTTTATTTTTGCGAATTTTCAATAAATCAATTAAATTTCTTGCAATTTAATTCGAATTTCAATTTTTTTTTGCTTTTATTTTATTTTTTCAATTTTTTTTCCCCGAATAATTCGTTTGAATTTATTCCGTTTGTAATTTCGTGAAAAATTTGTCGAAATCTTTGTTTTTTTTAATCCAATTTATAATTTATTGTAATTTTTATTATTTTGTTTGTTTATTTTTGCGAATTTTCAATAAATCGATTAAATTTCTTGCAATTTAATTCAAATTTCAATTTTTTTTTGCTTTTATTTTATTTTTTCAATTTTTTTTCCCCGAATAATTCGTTTGAATTTATTCCGTTTGTAATTTCGTGAAAAATTTGTCGAAATCTTTGTTTTTTTTTTCCAATTTATAATTTATTGTAATTTTTATTATTTTGTTTGTTTATTTTTGCGAATTTTCAATAAATCGATCCAATTTCTCGCAATTTAATTCGAATTTCAATTTTTATTTTTTTTTGCTTTTATTTTATTTTTTCATTTTTTTTTTCCCCGAATAATTCGTTTCAATTTATTTTTAAGAGTTTTCGTACGTGTAGGAAAAGTTTTGTTCCCGTCAATTGTGCCAAATGTTCGTTATTTTCGATTTCCCTGGAATGATGCATGAAGAGGGTTTCGATGTGGTAGCTCGGTATGATTTTCCAGTTCTCCGTATCCCGTAATTTCTGGGCGAAAATAAAAATTCGTATTTATTGCGAAATTTAATGTAAAAAACGGAAAAATAGAGAAAAATTCTTTGCTCCTTTACCTTGACGTGTCGGATGCCAGGCCTGAGCTGAGAATGTTTGTTCCAGATTTTTTTTTCACAATGATAGAAGGAGACGCGCCAGTTGAGATGCGGCTCGTCTCTCGTTTTTTGTGGTTTCGGTACGGCGTACCAAGACTGTAAAAAGTGAAAAGGAATATTGTGTCCCACTTTGTTTGGCTCAGCGCCTCGTTCCCTCGGCACTTACGCAGCCGTTGCAATTTTTATCGACCCGAAAATTCGGAGGATTCGCTGAAAATTCCAAAACCGGAACAAGATCGACGTCGATGTTGAGTCCACACTCGCTGGTGATGACCAACGTGAATGCGGGCCCGCTCTTTCGACTCTTTAACTAAATATTCACCAAATTTTACTTCTCGACCGAAAAAAAAATCTTCGATCTCATGGTTTTTTTAAATTTTTCTTCGTGCGAGTTGGAAAAATTGAGAAAAATGATTGGCTTACGTTGAATTTCTCGAATTTTTGATTGCGGTCGATTCCGTGGGAAAAAGAGCTTTCCATGGCTTGCCGGAACTGCTCCTGATTCAAGTAGCCATCGGGGTTGATCATTTTTGAAAGTTTTTTTCTGCAAAAAGAAAAAAAAACGATTTTTTAAATTTTTTTTAATTTTTTTTTTTTTTACTGAGACGAAAAAAATAAAGTTACTCGTGTTTCTCCCACCGGGGTCCGGAGGAGTATGCGCCGTTCAGCTTCAGTTTCGTACAGCCGGGAATTCCCTTGACGAACTGTCGCGATGAATAAAAAATTTTAGTCCTGGACGTGGTGTCGATTATTAAAAAGGAAAAAAATGAAAATCGTTACCGTGATCGCGTCGTATTTGACGGGCAACTTCATGATGACGTTGAGATCGAATTCTTGGGGTTCTCCGATTTTTGTGCGTTTGTAAAAACTTCCGACAAACTCGGTCTTCTGAAAAAGGTCCTTGAAAAATTCGTCCTTTTCTTTCATCGAGTCCAGCACGTGCTTGAGTACCTGAGGAAAAGGAAACCCAAGAGAAAATAATTAATTTGGCAAATTTAGCGAATTCGATTCGGCGGCCAAGTCGAGACACAAACTTTCGTTAAAATCTCGTTGTTCCTTTTCCTTTCCGGTTCCTTCAGGCCGATGCACTTGTTGATTATTTGAATAACCGTTTGGTCGCGAAACTTTTTGTCGTTCTTCCGGTCGCTCATTTTTTTTTTTTTTTTTTTTTTTTTTTTTTTTTTTTTTTTTTTTTTTTTTTTTCTTTTTTTTTTTTTTTTTTTTTTTTTTNGAGCTCTGCGGGGAGCGAGGACGTTGGCGATGGAAATAGCGTCGCTATCGCGCGGTACTCGAGCGATGCGTTGAGTAGTTTCGTTTTTTTGTCCTTGCTCTACGTCACACGAGCATCAAGCGGCCGGCCCAGTCCGTTCGGAGAGTCAAGAGAAAACTGCTCCATCCGTGGGCATCTGCAAAAAGTTAATTAAAGGAAATTAGATTTCCGTTTTATTAAGAAAAAAAAACGTAAATTTGTAAAAATTGCAAATTGTGCCTCGATTCTGCGGGCCAATGGGAATCGTACACGCAATTATTGGGCAGTTGGGACACGCCAATGTCGCGAATACTGAATGGAACGAAGTGGAAGAACCGGCAAATCATTTCGAAGTGGCTCTGCCTGGTGGCAAGAATTTTCTCTTTTCTCTCTCTCTCTCTCTCTCTCTCTCTCTCTCTCTCTCTCTCTCTCTGTCACTATTTACTACTACAAGTTACTATTGTTTTTCTTTTTTTTATTAAATAATTTAAGAATTTATTAATTTATTAATTTGATAATTTATGAATTTATTAATTTAATAATTTGATAATTTATCAATTTATTAATTTAATAATTTGATAATTTATTAATTTATTAATTCAATAATTAAATAATTTAATAATTTAATAATTTAATAATTTGATAATTTGTTAATTCAACAAATCAATAATTTAATAATAATTTTTTAAATTATTTTTATTTTTCCTAATTTATTTCTGTTTAAAAATTGTTTTTATTTTTTTTAAATTATTATTCCTGCGAATACCCTTTCGAGTTTTTACAATTCTAGCCGGTGGATAGTTGGGCGGTCACTCAACCAAGTGCTGAGCTCAGTGGATGCTGGATAACTTTATATTTTTATAATTTTTCAAATTACTATGATTTTTTTTCGTTATTTTTATTGTTTTTTTTATTATTCGTAAATTACGTTTCCTTTGCTTGATGGAAAGTTTTCGAAGGCGTAAAAATAAATGTTTTTCTTTCGGAAAAACGAGGAGGTTCCCAGGGAATGAGGCGAGTAAAGAAAAATTCTTCGTGCGTTGTAGAAAAGTATGAAATATTTAATGAAAAAATGAGTTTCGTTTGGCCTCAAGATCTTGAGTCGTTTTGGAAGAATTGTAATAAATTGCGGCGCAGTTTATCGATCGAGGAGTCGCTCAGCTCATTTTTTCTCTCGATAATAAAATGAATTTCGTTGCAAATGTGATCGACGCGTTCGTCCAAGGTTTTCGACTCGAGTCTGGCTCGTTTTTCCTCGGGCTGTGAGGAATCGGGCTGATAACATTTGTGCCATTCGGCGGGATCGTTGCTCCTCGAAATCGCCAAATTTTGGAGGTAATTCTCGGTCGACGAGTGTTTCGAGAAATTGTGGATTTTTTGGCTCGACAGATATAATTGCATTTGCCTGCAGACCCGCGGCGATCTGTTTATTCCGATCGACAGGGCGTCGAACAAATTTGGGCTCGCCAATTGGACGATGTACTCGTTGTAAGTCTCGAAATATTCCTGACGGACCCACGAGTCCTCGTCGTCGATCAGACGACTAAATAAACTCGATATTGCCGCCAAACTTTCCTTCCCGCTGTCGTTGATCCGGGGCACCAGGTTTTCCCGCAAGAAAACGTTGATTTTCAAACGATACTCCGGAGGCAAATGATCCACGATCTCGAGCATACTCCGATAAATCTGGGCACAGAGAAAATTCAGCATCGTGAGAAAAGAAAAAAACACGTTTTAGAAATAATTCTGAACTAAAAATGCGAAAATAATTCAGAAATTAAAACGCAAAAATCATTCTGGAATAAAAATGCGAAAATAATTCACGAATTAAAAGGCGAAAATAATTTAGAAATTAAAAGGCGAAAATAATTTAGAAATTAAAAGGCGAAAATAATTTAGAAATAAAAATGGGAAAATAATTCACGAATTAAAAGGCGAAAATAATTTAGAAATTAAAAGGCGAGAATAATTTAGAAATTAAAAGGCAAAAATAATTGAGAAATAAAAATGCGAAAATAATTTATAAATTGAAGGGCAAAAATAATTTAGAAATAAAAATGGGAAAATAATTCACGAATTAAAAGGCGAAAATAATTTAGAAATTAAAAGGCGAGAACAATTTATAAATTGAAGGGCAAAAATAATTGAGAAATAAAAATGCGAAAATAAATTGAAAATTAAAAGGCGAAAATAATTTAGAAATAAAAATGCGAAAATGATTAAGAAATTAAAAAGCGACAATGATTTAGAAATTAAAATACGAGAATAATTTAGAAATTAAAACGCGAAAATGATTCTAAAATAAAAATACGAAAATAATTCACGAATTTAAAGGCGAAAATAATTTAGAAATAAAAATGCGAAAATAAATTGAAAATTAAAAGGCGAAAATAATTTAGAAATAAAAATGCGAAAATAATTAAGAAATTAAAATGCGACAATGATTGAGAAATAAAAATACGAGAATAATTTAGAAATAAAAACGCGAAAATAATTTAGAAATTCAAGGGCAAAAATAATTTAAAAATAAAATTCCAAAAGTCATTGAGAAATAAAAACGCGAAAATCAATTGAAAATTAAAAGGCGAAAATAATTCAGAAACAAAAATGCGAAAATAATTAAGAAATTAAAATGCGACAATGATTTAGAAATTGAAACGTCAAAAACAATAAAGAAATAAAAATGTGAAATTTTGTATTCTAGGTCGAGCTGCCCCGTCGACTTTAATGAAAAATAAATTACCGAAGCTGCTTGTGAGTCGTTTTGAGAATTTTCCGTGGAATCAGGTGCCGAGCACTGCATCAAAAGTGAAAAAAGTTGGAGCAACATTTGCCGAGCGATGCCTTCGCTCCTCTGGATTCGTGCAGCAACAAAATTCCAAATATCACGAATCACGAGCATTTCACGGGGAATCCCGTCCTTTGGCCCAGTTCCCATCGATTGCAACGTCGAAATCTACGAAATTAAAAATCATTTTTTCCCCAAACAGTAACTTGCCAAGTTTCCCGCTAATAAATCGATAAAACGATTCAATTTCTACGAACCAGTCTGCTCCAATTATTGGCGCAGGGCGAGCGGCAAAAATCTTGGAAAATCTGTCCAAGCTCCTTATTTCCCGTGGCCCCTTGACGCGAGAATTTTCGTCCTGGATCCAGGAGCCTCCTGTCGTCCCAATCCTCGACGTCCCTAAAAATCGTCTCCCTCATTTCGTCCGGTAAAATTTTCCAAAGTCTCCCAAGCAAGTGGCTCATCATCCCGAACTCGTGGCAGTTGTTTCTCGGTCTGAGGAGCTTCCGGACTTTGAGAAAATAGGACACGCACTGGGAACACCATTCGGGGGACGAGACACTGCAAAAAAAAAAAAAAAAANACTGCAAAAAAAAAAAAAGAAAAAAATAAAAACGACGAAAAAACGAGTTTCCCAAAAATTTTGAAAAAAAAAAATGGAAAGATTCTCACGTTGCTAAATAAGTCCAGAGGTCACAGCTGAGCAGCGAGCTCCAAAATTCACCACCGACGAGATGTTTCAAAAGACTCGTTTCCACGAGCGAAAAATCGTCGCAAGAAATTCCAGAAACAAAATGACACAAGAGTTTCAAGCTCGTTTCGTAAACGCTCGAGACTTCGGCGGCGCTGCCAACGGGGGACGTGCTCCGAGCAGGAACTCGTACCTGATCGATCAGCAAATCAGCGCAGCATCGATTTATGCTGGAGAGAATCAAGTCGACGATATTTTCGTCCTTCTGTAGCCAGAGTGAAAAATCTGCTGCTTTCGATTCGATCAATTCCTCGAGAACCCTGAGCGACACTAACAAGTAACAAATCGGATCTTCCAGCTCGGACTTTCCATAGAGAAAGAAAGCCTGCAATCAAAGGTTCAAAAACCATTCGTATCGATAGCAAAAAAAAAAAAAAAATGCTACAAATTTGCAGAAATTGACGATTTTTCAAAAAATTCTGATTTTCGTGAATTCGAAAAATCATAAAATTGAAACCGTTCAACCGATATTTTCCAAATTCATCACCAACCTTCCTATTACGAAACTCTATTTATAAAAAAAAAATTAGTAATAAATCTTGAAATTTGCGCAAGTTAGAGCGTCGACAGTCTTTTTTTGAAAATTTCAAAATGCCATAGAATTCGTATTTTTCTAGCAATCGCAACAAAAATTTCAGAGAATGAAGAACTTGTGTATATTAAAATCTGTGCAAAACGGGAGCCCTGTAGCTCAAACCGTTCTCGAGTTATAAAAGTTTGAACTTCGCAGTGCCAGAACATTTTTTCTAAACACGATTTTTCGATGTTTCGGGAAATTTTAAACAGATTGACATCGAAAGTGGAAAAAATAAATTCACCCTCACATAGTTGACTCTCCGAGGGAGCACGATAATTAAAAAAATAGAAAAAGTATTAAAAAAATGTAAAAAATAAAAAACTTGCTTTTGAAAATTCAGCCTCGCCGAGTAAAATGCTCAATAAATCGGTGGCAGCAGGAACGATGTGAGTCTCTGAATATCGTTCGACGTTCGATCGATCAGGAAGGACGAAAAGCTGCGATGGGAAAGGCGCCATGTACCTTGTAGAGTTAAATATCGTTTTTAAAAGCGCGTACTCGGAATTGCGAGGCTACGAGAAGGAAGAAAATAAAGAAAGAGCGATGCAAAAGTTTATAGCCAACCTGTACAACTTGGCGAGCAGTTGAACGAGATCGTAGGAAACTTTGTTGCCGCAATATCCACGATACAGAGCGCAAAGTCTACCGAGAATTTTCAACAGAAATCCAGCGAACTTGATCGCTCTCTCGTAGTTCGTGTCCTGCCGCTCCTGGCCAAAGGAACGAGAGCAAAGAATCAGAGTTTCAATCGAAAAAAAACGTTTTCGATTATTTTTTTACGAATCGAACGTTTCGTCACGAAAAACGAAATAATTTTCAGCTGTGACGCGAGGCAATAATTTCTTTACCTGCAACGAAACGAGGAGAAGATTTTGAATGTCTCGTGCGATGTCGGAGTATCGACTGGTCACGACGTCCGTGGCGGAGGCTTTTTTCACGAGGGATTCGTGGACGACGGCGAGCTTGGCAAATACTTTCCAGGTGTTCATGAGAGTCTTGAGATCCACGCCGTCAGCGACGACGGCAATGTCGCCAATTTTCTTCAGAACTGCAAGACAAAAGAGCAAAATTCAGAAAATCAGGAATCCAAGTCGCTTTTTCTGTAAATATTCAAAGTACTCGCCCGTTTCGAGGACGTTCCTCTCAGTCTCGACTTGGCCGTTGAAATTGACGCTGGAATCGAGCAGGGAGAAAAAATCTGCGAGGATCTGACCGGAACGTCGATAGAGACTCGTCAGCTGCGATCGCAGCTCGTCAAATTTACGTCCGTATAAATCGGAACTGAACATTTAATTACAGAATAAATATCATTGAATCTCTGGAGGTACCAAATATTATAAATAATTATAAATAATTGTATAAATAATTTTGTAAATAATATTATAAATAATATTATAAATAATATTGTAAATAATATTGTAAATAATATTATAAATAATATTGTAAATAATATTGTAAATAATATTGTAAATAATATTGTAAATAATATTACAAATAATATTGTAAATAATATTGTAAATAATATTATAAATAATTTCATAAATAATATTGCAAATTATTTTATAAATAATATTGTAAATAATATTGTAAATAATATTGTAAATAATATTGTAAATAATATTGTAAATAATATTATAAATAATTTCATAAATAATATTGCAAATTATTTTATAAATAATATTGTAAATAATTTTATAAACAATATTGCAAATAATATTACAAACAATATTGTAAATAATATTGTGAATAATATTATAAATAATTTTACAAATAATATTGTAAATAATATTGTAAATAATTTTATAAATAATTTTCTAAATAATTTTATAAATAATATTCTAAATAATATTGTAAATAATTTTATAAATAATATTGTAAATAATTTTATAAATAATTTTCTGAATAATTTTATAAATAATATTCTAAATAATATTGTAAATAATTTTATAAATAATATTGTAAGTAATTTTATAAATAATATTGTGAATAATATTATAAATATTATTGTAAATAATTTTATAAACAATATTGTAAATAACATAATAAATAATATTGCAAATATGATAAATAAACTTATCCCGGAGAGTGTGAATGAAGAGTGTTTGTTGAGGAAAGGGAGGCGTGCAAAAATTCAAGATACCTTCTTTTGCAGTGACTGAAGACAGCCTGAACGATCCAAGGCAAAGAATCCAACAGTTTTTCCAAGCATTTGTATGGAACCGTTCCAAGATTCTTCAACTTTTTCAAGTATTCGTGCCACGGCTCCAAAGAGTTTTGCCACAAGTTAATCCTCGTTTCAAGATCCTTCGGCGATGATAAGCTCGAAGGATCGCCGAGCTTCGTTTCCGTTCCTTCCAAACACTTGAAAAAAAAAAAAAATGCCCAAAATTTCGTAAAGTATCTCCACGAAGGCCAATTAAATTTTTCGTCCTCAAACGTTCGATCATGAAAAAAAAAAACGAATTAAAATACCTGCAGGAAGAGTCTACTGGCCAGAGAGAGAGAATCCAAAAATTGAGGATCCTCCAGAGTCTCCGGACCCGGAGCTGCCAACGAAGCCATCATGCTCTGGGTGACAGCATCGAGATGCGCCTCTTTGGTGTCGGCTTGTAGGAGCGACGCGAGGAAACTGTCATCCCGGTCGATTGACAGCGAGTCCGAATCTTCCATGACGTGGAAAATTTTCTGCGACGATTAAAAATTCGGAATTGAAAAAAAAAAATTAAAAAAATTAAAAAATGTTCATTGGGGTGAAAAAATTCTCAGACAGAGTTCCGGAAATTTACGTCGTTCGTCGAGGGGGCGAGAAACATGTACCAGTGAGCGATAGGACGAGCTAATGGCCCGAGATCCAAAGGGCCACAGGAATATTTTTTGCTCATCGAAAGTCCATCGCGTTATTTCGATTCTAGTTCAAACATCGAAATGAGGAATCGATGGAAAGTCGTTTTCGATCTATAGAAAAAGAGTCTGCACTCGGTGATGGATAAAAATTCATTTTTATTATTTTTCGTTAATGGAAATCGATACGATAAACGAGAAATTTGCAGGATTCGCTGAATGGGCCCCCCAGACCCATGTGTGTCTACTGAGGGTTATCATTATTATTATTATCAGGGAAAAATGATAAATAATTGGTTATTAATTTTTCGAGTGCACAGCTCCTATACACACTGGGTCAATTTGACCCAAGCTGTTTATAAAATCGTTGTATTTCGGTAAATATGCATTTTTTCTTTTGTTTTTCATGGAGACGTTTTTTTAGAGACGGTCGATGGATAAAAATTCGTTTTTTAATGGAAATCGATACGAAAAACGAGAAATTTGGAGGATTCGCTGAATGGGCCCCCCAGACCCATGTGTGTCTACCGAGGGTTATCATTATTATTATTATCAGGGAAAGATGATAAATAATTGGTTATTAATTTTTCGAGTGCACAGCTCCTATACACACTGGGTCAATTTGACCCAAGCTGTTTATAAAATCGTTGTATTTCGGTAAATATGAATTTTTTCTTTTGTTTTTCGTAGAGACTTTTTTTTTAGAGACGGTCGATGGATAAAAATTCGTTTTTTAATGGAAATCGATACGAAAAACGAAAAATTTGCAGAATTCGCTAAATGGGCACTCCAGACCCATGTGTGTCTACGAAAGGTTAAAAAAAGTGAAATCCACCGAAAGTAATTGCGGGGGTGGTATCGAGGGGAAAAAAAAATGAAAGTTTGCCGAGTCATTTGGCATGATCGCTGGTCTCCCTGGGGGCTGGTCCGTCAGATAAGCAACGGGCGGCAATTAAGGGCTCTGTGCACGTTGGTTGGGCCAGGTTCTAGAGCATCGAGTTCGTCGATGTAACTTTGTGGCTATGGACTCGCGGCGCGCGAATGCGCGCGGGCCAAGTGTGCGATGAGGGCTCGCAGGGAGGAGGCAAAGAGGGCCAAGTTAAAAGTTATCCATTTAAAGTTTGGCAAGGCATCGTTATTCCCCCGTCGCCGAAGAACAAAGAGAAAGAGAGAGAGAGATTGATTGATTGATATATATTTTTGTGCCCTGGATTAATCCCCAGGCTAAATGCTCAAAATCAAACACAATGAGCATGAAAAATTCTCGAAATTATAAATAGTCACAAGAATAAGTTGCACAATGGAAATAAAAATAACAAAAAAATTGAAAAATAAATGTAAATGGAAAAATAAAAACAGAAAATCGCATCAGAAAATAAAAATTGACGTAAAAATAAAAATAGAAAATAGAAAATCGCATTAGA
Source organism: Hyposoter didymator (assembly GCA_037952995.1). Taxonomy (NCBI): domain Eukaryota; kingdom Metazoa; phylum Arthropoda; class Insecta; order Hymenoptera; family Ichneumonidae; genus Hyposoter; species Hyposoter didymator. The sequence goes on from JBAJMU010000010.1 coordinate 2,175,663, forward strand.
AAATGAAAATCAATATAAAAATAAAAATAAAAATAGAAAATCGCATGCGAAAATAAAAATTAATGTAAAAATAAAAATAAAAATAGAAAATCGCACCAGAAAATAAAAATTAATGTAAAAATAAAAATAAAAATAGAAAATCGCATCAAAATATAAAAATGGACGTAAAAATAAAAATAGAAAATAGAAAATCGCATTAGAAAATGAAAATTAATATGAAAACAAAAATAAAAATTGAAAATCGCATTAAAAAATCAAAATCAATATAAAAATAAAAATAAAAATAGAAAATCGCATCAAAAAATAAAAATGGACGTAAAAATAAAAATAGAAAATAGAAAATCGCCTCAGAAAATGAAAATCAATATAAAAATAAAAATAAAAATAGAAAATCGCATGAGAAAATAAAAATTAATGTAAAAATAAAAATAAAAATAGAAAATCGCACCAGAAAATAAAAATTAATGTAAAAATAGAAATAAATGGAGAAAATCAGATTAGAAAATGAAAATTAATATGAAAACAAAAATAAAAATAGAAAATCGTATCAGAAGATAAAAATTGATGTATAAATAAAAATAAAAATCGAAAATCGCATCAGAAAGTAAAAATTGACATAAAAATAGAAAATTGCATCAGAAAATAAAAATTAACATAAAAATAAAAAGAAAAATAGAAAATCGCATCAGAAAATAAAAATAAAAATAGAAAATCTCATCAGAATCGTAGTCGAAAGCGAAACAGAGTGGCCCCGCAAAAATCAAAATGCACGATAACGCAATGATAATAAAAAAAGAAGAGAGAGAGAAAGTGGAGAATCCAGTACGATTGGAATGATCGGGTCGTGTTGAAGCGCCATGGTAACTGCGGACAACAAGCTGTCAGATGATAGGCAAACTTTTGATCAATAACAGCTGGTGACTACGGGAGTTTATAGTCGAGTTTGTAAAACTGTTTCATTGCTGCGGTGCATGAGTTTGCGGGGGGAGGGATCGCGGCTCCGTATAGGAAATATGTGGGGGAGTGGAAAGAGAGTATTCTGCTTGGAGTGCACAAACAAGAGGCTCGCTCGCTCGCGAGCGAGAGAGAGAGGCAGGAGGGTCGGTGTATCGAGGATGGAGCGAGGAGTCAGTCGGCGTGTGGCAGCGGCGCCGACGGTTCGACGTCGAGCGAAGAATCAGCTCGTGGCGCGAAGAGGATCGCGTACGACGCGGGCGGTTCATTGGTCCCGGGATACGAAGGGTCGTGAGCCTCGCAAGGGAGAAAGCGCGTGGGCGTGATCCCGAGCAGCAATCGCGCAACGTCGTTTCTTCCTCGTGAAAGACTTTCCTCGAGAGAATGTTTTAAAAAATCGACGAAAAAAAAAGGAAAAATGAAATTTTGAAAAGAAAAACAAAATGGAAATTGAAAATTTGAAGAAAGTTTGAAAATGACGAGTTGCCAGCGACGCGGCAGCGGGCCAGTGCGCCAGCACTCGCTCCAGCAAATGTCGCGGCGGCATCTTCATCATCATCATCGTCACCATCATCATCTGAGCAATCAGATGAGACGCCAGAGGTCGGCGGAGGAGGATTGTTCTTACGGGATCGCCGAGAGGGAGCTCAGGGAGGGGGAAAGGCCTCGGGAAGTGCGGATCGCCTGGGGCAGCGGCGGCGATGAACCAAGAGACGCTCCCGTCAATAGAAACGTCGGGGAAGTTTCGCCGAGCGAGCTGGAAGGTCGAGTGGAGGTCGTGGCCTGTCAGATCGTGACGGGCAAATCGAGAGCGTTGCCAAATTCTCGACAGCCTGCTGCTCGCATCACCAACCGTTCTGCTGCTTTGGCGAGCAATAACAATAATAATGGAAATAATAAGAATTTGGGAAAAAACGGGGGGAGCAGTTTGTTGTATTCGCGTCAGGAACTCGCGGAGAGATTGCGATTAGCCTGGAAACAGCGAGAAGCGAATAAATCAAACATCGATGTATTTTTGGCGCAAGGAACGAGCGAGCAGGAACGCAGCGATTCGAGACTTTCCAACACGAGCTGCAGCCCGGATCGCAGTCCTGGGAGGATTCCCGAGAGTGCGGACCTCGGCGACGAGAAGAAAATGATGGAAAAGCCGCTCGATAAAAACGTGGAAAAGAAACTGGAAAAAACGCGGGGACCGGAAAAGCTTTTCGGGACTTGCGTAGCAGAGAGTGCAAAGAGCAAGCGAGCGAGTTTCCGGAGCAGCGGAAACTCGGCGTTTTCGCAACCGGTGCTGGAGACTGCACCGGAAGCGACGACGTCGATCGCGAGCTCGTCGACGACGATCGACTCGAAAAACCGTCGAACGAGTTCGGCTCCGCCGCAGAGACGATCCAACAGCGTGGGACCCTCGACGGCGGCGAGGACTCAGGTCAACATCGTCATCGAGGCGCCGAGGATTTTCAAGCCGGAAGTCGAAGCCTCGAGCTCGGGAAACGTTAATCCCGAGGAAACCCCCGCAAGCATTTCCGGGCGCCCGATTAAATCTGCACCGGCCGCCAAGAGACGCACGAAAAATGCGAAAAAACGAGCGAGCAGCTTGGCCGGCAAGGAGCAGAGCGAGACCGGACGCCCGAAGAGCGCAAATTCCGAGACGAAGAACGGCGAAGTCGTGACGATGGTTTCCCTGGTCAGCGACGCCGATAGCGACACCGAGATCGACGACAATTCGCCTCGGGACGACAAATTAATTAGCCAATTACGAAGCAATTTGCCCACCACGCCCATCATCAAGAGCAACGTCAACACGTGCTGTTCCCTCAACTCGATCGCCCGGAGGCCCATCAAGTCCGGTGAGCCAGGAGCTTCGGCCCATTTTTTTTTTTNCAATTTTTTTTTTCTCCACCTTTTTTCTTTTACGAAAGAATTTTTAACGATCCCAGTTTACAACTGTAATGGGTACTACGGAACACGATAAACATACAAAAGACAAACTCGCTCGCTCGGGCATAGACACGAGAGCAGCGAGCCCCGCGCGCGAGCTGTAATAATCGAGCGCGTGCTTAATTAGAAAGGACGCGACACGCGAACATCGCGGGCATTCTTGGAATCCACGTGCGATCTACCGCGAGGTGTATACGATTCACCTTAACTTGCCGCCAATTATTTCATTCAACGTGTGTACACGATATTACACTGGCTCGTTACTCATCGAGCGCGATTCACTTGGAAACGATCATCGAATCGAGTGCGACAATTTTCTCGTGGAATGCAAAAAAAAAAAAAAAATTGGCGACTGATTTTTTAACCCTCCGCGGATCATGCGTCCCGGGCGACAACTTTTTATTCGAAAATCTTTCTTTTTAACGTTTTATTTTTAAATAAAATGATGCAAGCGATAAAAACTCGAAATCCTTAAATTAGAATCAACGGAGAGGATTCCAGAATTTTTTTAGATTTTTTTCTCCTCAAATACGCGAGATTTTTCGATTTTTTTTTTTTTTTTAACGTTTTATTAAAAAATAAAGAAATGCAACGAGCAAAAAAACTGGAAATCCTTAAATTAGAATCAACGGAGAATACTCCAGAATTTTTAGAGATTTTTTTCTCCTCAAATACGCGAGATTTTTCGATTTATTTTGTTTTAACATTTTATTAAAAAATAAAGAAATGCAACGAGCATTAAAACTCGAAATCCTTAAATTAGAATCAATGGAGAGTATTCCAGAATTTTTAGAGATTTTTTCTCCTCAAATACGCGAGATTTTTCGATTTTTATTTTTTCAACGTTTTATTAAAAAATAAAGAAATGCAATGAGCATAAAAACTCGAAATCCTTAAATTAGAATCAACGGAGAGTAGTCCTGAATTTTTTCAGTTTTTTTTTCTCCTCAAATCCGCGAGATTTTTCGATTTTTATTTTTTCAACGTTTTATTAAAAAATAAAGAAATGCAACGAGCATAAAAACTCGAAATTCCTGAATTAGAATCAACGGAGAGGATTCCAGAATTTTTTTAGATTTTTTTCTCCTCAAATACGCGAGATTTTCCGATTTTTTTTTTTTAAAACATTTTATGAAAAAAAAAAAAATGCAACGAGCATAAAAACTCGAAATTCTTGAATTAGAATCAACGGAGATGATTCCAGAATTTTTTAAGATTTTTTTTTCTATAAATACGTGAGATACAAGTGGCAGGACGAAAAGGACCTTTTTTTTGTGCAGTTTCATTCCAGCAAGACTCGATCGACCTTGAGGAAGACTCGGAGAAGCCAAGGACACTGAGAATTCGTCCACAGAGCGTGCAGGTTGGTCGAGTGACCGGAAGCGCGCTGCCCACTGCGGAAGAAGCGAAAACTTGGCGTCCGGACGTGACGTCGTCGTTGAGTCTGTCGAGCGTTCCGAACGCTCGACCCCACTACGAGGTCCAGGAGCAAATCACCGAAATATCTCTAACGGATCGTGAGAAACGTTGCCTCATCGTCCCCATCGGGGATCCCCGATCCGACAAGAAGAGAAGACTCTTACGTACAAAAAGCACGCCCCAGCCAAGAATCGAGTAAGTTTTCCAAAAGAAAATCTTCCTGAACCGCTCGGAGTAAAAAAAAAACGTCATTTTTGGAGAATTTGCTTTTTCGACATTTTTTTTTACATTAAAAATTGCACGAATGAATACGATCGTCATGGTCGGTACTCAAGGGTCGAAAATGCATTGTAGGATTTTTAAAAAATTAAAAATTAAAATTTCTGCGTCATTTTTAGTAAAAAAAACGTCATTTTTGCAGAATTTATATTTGCGACGTTTATTTATACTAAAAATTGCACGAATGAGTACGATCATGATGGTCGGTACTCAAGGGTCGAAAATGGATTGTAGGATTTTTAAAAAATTAAAAATTACAATTTCTGCATCATTTTTAGTAAAAAAAAAATGTCATTTTTGCAGAATTTCTTTTTTTGACATTTTCTTTATATAAAAAATTGCACGAATTCTATACAATCGTCATGGTCGGTACTCAAGGGTCGAAAATGCATTGTAAGATTTTTAAAAAATTAAAAATTAAAATTTCTGCATCATTTTTAGTAAAAAAAAAAACGTAATTTTCGCAAAATTTATTTTTTCGACGTTTTTTTAATATTAAAAATTACAAAAATGAATACGATCGGTACTGAAGGCTCGAAAATATATTGCAGGATTTTTATTTTATTTTTTTCAACGATTTTTCAATTATTCAGCGTCTTCCGAAGCGAGTGGCGTTAATAGCATCCCCAAAGAATTCTAGGCCTCGTGCAAAAGCCGAAAAACTTGGAAACTCGTATACATTGACTGGTAAAAAGCCTTTAAATCGTAATAATTGACTCGCGAGGAAAATTGGACAGTTACCGTGCGATCGCGCGGGGATCGGCTCCTTGACCTGGCAATCGAGATAAATGTTTGTGATTGATCCGATAAATAAGTTGGAAATTGGTGGTGGGCGAAGAATATAAATATATATCGAGTGTCTGTAGAGAGAGAGAGAGAGAGAATTTCTTTGGCACGATCGATGGGACTCGAGAGTATTCGAGGTTTGCGTTAGATATGCACGAGTCGGTTGCCAAATACAAAAGTCGACGGCGTACGTACGAACGAACAATCTCGTGAATTTATTGCATCGCGAATATCGCGTTTGGCCGTGGGAGAAGGAAGAAAAATCGTGAGGAAATAGAATTTTTTACACGGGGATTCGCGTCAGGCACGAATATGGAATAAAAAAAATGGAAATTCGATTTCTTTGGTATTTATGATATCGAGAGCGAGAGAGGAGAAACCAGGAACGACGAGTTACCGCGCCTCGTGCAGGGGAGAGCAAGAGCAAGAGAGAGAAATGGGAGGAAAGGGGCAAAAGGAAAAGAAGGCCAAGGCGCCGGTGCCATCGTGTACCTGACCGGATATCATATTGGCTTCGACATCGATACCTCGCGATGTACATCGATGTACGAGGGCGTTTTTTTTTTTAGGAGCCTCTCAAACGTCCCCGAACGCTGGAGTGCACGAAATTGTCAGACTGATAAGAAAATTTTGTCGAAAAAGATGAATTTTTTGTTCGATACGTTCGACTCAACGTTTTTTTTAATAATAAATAAATTTTAATAATTTATTTAATAATAAATTTTATTAATTTATTTAATAATTTATTTCATAATTTATTTAATAATTTATTCAATAATAAATTTTAATAATTTATTTAATAATAAATTTTAATAATTTATTTAATAATAAATTTTAATAATTTATTTAATAAGAAATTTTAATAATTTATTTAATAATAAATTTTTATAATTTATTTAATAATAAATTATTAATTTTTAATAATCTTAATATTTAATAATTTAATAATTTTTTCAATTTTTTCATAATTTTAATTTAAGTGTCAATGCAGCAAGAAATATTTTAGAAAATCTCTTCGTAAGCAAATTTTAATCGTTCCGGTCGTAAATTTCGCTGATTATTTCGTTAGAATGCAAAAATACTGTCAAAATAACGAAAATTTTGAAATTATCAAAAAATATTTAGTTTTACGTGTTCAACAAAATATTGATCATTTTTAACAAATTTTAATGAATTTTATTTCCACTGCAATTTATAAAAACGTATGCGATCCAATTGTCAACAAAAAAAAAAGAAATTAATATTCAAGCTTTCGTTTCGTTTTTTTTTTTCAGTGAGCCTGACAAATCGCCGATTGTGCTAAGCACGAGGGAACCTCCGACGAGGACGAGAATATCAGAAAACATTGAGAAATGTTTGTCGGTGCATCAACCGACCTCGATTTTATTGCAAGCCTCCGTCTCGAAGGTAATCGCTTTTTTTTCATTATTACGCGATATTCTCTCGTCTTTTTGACGTTTAGTCGTTTTTTTTTTGCTGAGAATTCATTTTTGACACGTGTGTGTGTAGCTCTCGGATAACGTCGTGATTTCGAGATCCGAGAGCGTGGCCGATCTCGATGCGGAATCGATAGAACCAGCATTTCAAACGACTAAGGAAAAAGAATGCTGGCATCTTTATCGAAGGATGTGCGACAAAGGAGTCTGCGTTTCTTTCGACACTGTGCTCAGGTTCGAATTTCCAAGAAAATCTCTAGAGTCTAAATTGTTGAGAAAAAAAAATCAGAGATGACAAGACGAACGATCGTGTTTTTTTTCTCACTTTTTTTTTCCAGAGGTATGCTGACACCGACCGAGTACCGATTGCGAAGAAAAGAGATGACGTAGCTCGAGTCTGATGGAAAAAATCGAAGAGATCGTCGTTAGTACGAAAAAAAAGCTTTTTTTTTTTTTAGTCCTTTCGAGAGGACACGAGGAAAGTCGTCGAAGAAAAATGCTTTTGTTCACACGAATTAAAAATATTCCTGTAATAAAATAAAAACTCGCGTACTGCCCGTAAAAATCCCTCGCGCGCCTAGAATTTTAATGAACGAGAAAAATTTATAGTTCCAAACGAAATACCAAACATTTTTTAGAGCGCATATCCTTTGAGACCGAAAAATGTACAATTTTCAAGATAATTATTCAATAAAGAGTTGTAACATTTTATTAGAAAAAAAATGCGTTTTTTATTTTTGGCGCCGCATGGAGAGACACAGAGCTCGGGGTGGTGGGCGGGTCAACTAAAAAGCTCGCGGCATTGTCGGTAAGTGAGAATCCTGGGAGGGTCGGTAATGACGTCAAAGTTGATGATCAGTTGCTACGAGCTCGCCGATCGTTTCGCAACGAGTGTAGCGAGTCCGTGACAAACCTGTGCGATGAATTGGATGAAAAAAGTTGTTTCTTTCTCTATTGACATCGCGATGAAAAGTTTATCGGGCGTCAAAGGCACGTAATCAATAATTTTCTAATCGAAACAACAAACAACAAGAAAAAATCGTGTTTATGAAGATTTTGTGGTGCAATGACACGAGCGACTCGTCGCTGCTGTCATGACGTTACATCAATAATGTCATTCACTAAAAAACACAGAGGCAAGGTTAATGTCGACTACAAGGCACGTCTCGAGCACAAATTGTACTTGGTACGTCACACACTCGACTCGACAATAATTGATTCTCACTTTTGATCATGGCAACGTAATGTTTACCCTCCCGACTCGGCTGCACTCATTATCATCATCGTTGCTCATCATGGCGTTATAATAACCCTTCGAGTACACACTGGGTCATACAGACCCAAAAAATATTTTTTCACCAATTCTTCGTAATTTTATTTTCCAAAACGAAAAAACCAAAAAAAACGCCTCGGGTCAAATTGACCCATGTGTGTACTTCCCCAACATTTCCTCTCAAAAGCTTAATGACCGATTAGTCATTATTTTTCTCCAACGACAATAATAACCCTCGGGTCAAATTGACCCATGTGTGTACTTCCCCAAGATTTTCACTCAAAAGCTCAGTAACCGATTAGTCATCATTTTCCCCCAATGATAATTATAATCTCCGGGTCAAATTGACCCATGTGCGTACTCTAAGGTTAAATGTCGCTAAATTTTATTCATTGCTGTTCGTGTTTTCTCTTTGTTTCTCAAAAAACAGGCTCGAGAGAATCCGGAACCTGTATTCGACATTTCTGACTGCGCGTTGAAACAAATACCCACGGGAATTTACTCGTTATGCAAGGTTTTTCGCAAGAGGGTTTTGCTCATGCAAACCAACAGACTGACAACCCTGTTGGGCGGAGGTGCCTTGAGCGATCTCTCGCTCTTAACTGTACTAGACATACACAATAATGAATTTACACATTTGCCAACCGAAATTGTTCATCTCGTATCGCTCAAGGTAATTATTATGTTCACACATTTATCAAGAAATTTACAATCGAGCAGTGTCAGAGCTAAGCCTGCGTAGACACACATGGGTCTGCGCTGCCCGTACGGCGAATCGCATGAATTTCTCGTTTTTCGTATCGATTACCATTTAAAAACGAATTTTTATCCATCGACCGTCTCTAAAAAAAACGTCTCTACGAAAAAGAAAAGAAAAAAAAATTCTGGGTCAAATTGACCCAGTGTGTATAGGAGCTGTGCCCTCGAAAAATTAATAACCAATTATTTATCATTTTTCCCCAATAATAATAATAATGATAACCCTCAGTAGACACACATGGGTCTGTGGTGCCCATTCAGCGAATTCTGCAAATTTCTCGTTTGTCGTATCGATTGCCATTGAATAAAAATAATAAAAATGAATTTTTATCCATCGCCGAGTGCAGATTCTTTTTCTATAGATCGAAAACGATTTTCCTGAATTTTTTCCGATTTTTTAAACGCGTCCAAGTAAGGTAAACACTCGCAGGGCCCCCCAGACCCATGTGTGGTGTCCAGGGAGGTGCGCTAATGGTAATTCATCAAATCATAAGCGACAAGATTCAATTTTGTTTTTCCTCAATTCCCAGGAGCTTTACGTTCAAGAAAATAAGATCCGGAAGTTGCCGGCAGAGTTGGGAGATTTGGAGAATCTGACGCTTCTCAACGTGTCGAGAAACAAGTTGAAAGGTTTGCCGGAGAGTATGGGAATGTTGAAGAGACTGAGGATATTGGACATAAGTAAAAACGAGGCGATACAAAAATTGCCAATGACTCTGGGGCAGGCTCAGTCCTTGAAGGAAATCAATATGGAAGGATTAGAGAATCTCAGCTATCCGCCGAAAGATATTCTCTCCGGTGGGACGATAGTGATTGTTGCTTTCCTGGCAAACGAGTGCGGGATCGAGTATGCACCGGAAAAATGGAAAATGGAAGAAGAAACGAGCTTGAGTGTGGAGGGGCAGGAGGAGGAAGCAAAAAGGCTGAGCAAGGATTCGGTCGTGCAGGTCACAAAATTTACTTGGAAACTGACAGATCGATGCATCGATTTTATTTTCACGATTTTTCCATTTTTTTCAAGATTTTTTTCACGCATTCTTTTTTGTTTGAAGTTCATGCTTTGTTTCTTTTTATTTTTCTAGGCAACCTTAACGAGGCTAGAAAAAGAAAAGGCACGTGGAGACTCGCCGCATTGTTACTCTCATTTTTTTTTTCTTTATTTTCCAAATTAAATTTCGTTGTCACGCATTGGCCATTGTTTTCGTGCATTTCCATCATTCACCAGGTCGTTCCATTCCATCAAAATCATTCACCACGCTCGTTCAAGGGACGGTCTAATTCATTCTCAACTAATTAAGAATCATTGAGACACTCACAGCTAACGAATGCGCAAGCAAATCAATCTCAAACGATATTCGTTTTCACAGGAATTGCGACAGCACGCCTTACTCGAGGTCGAAAAAAATATCAAGGAGCAACAAGAGTACGAGCTCGAGTTGCAGTCCGTGCACAAAGTTCATCGAAAAAAAGTACTAATCGACTTTTTACTCCTCGCCTAAAAAACTCTCTTTATTGATATTTTAATATTTCATCAAAATTTCATCAAAATTTCATCAAATTTTATAAAATTAAATGAAAAAAAAAAGAAATCAATTCATTCAATAATTTCTTAATTCTCAAAAGAATTCATTTATTGATTTTATTTCTTTTAAAAAAATGAAGAAATAAAATAAAAATAAAAATTCTATATATTTAAATATTTTTTTTCAATTTTTTTCCAAAATTTGATATTTTTCAATTATTTTATTAATTGAATTCAATATTTATTAATAACGAAAAATAAAAATTGAATGAAATAATTGAAAAATATCAAATTTTGAAACAAAAATTGATAAATGAATTAATTTATCAATTTTTTTTTTTAATTTGATATTCTTCAATTATTTTATTCATTTATTTCAATATTTATTAATAACGAAAAATAAAAATTGAATAAAATAATTGAAAAATATCAAATTTTGAAAAAAAATTGAGAAACGAATTAATTTCTCAATTTTTTTTTTTTCAATTTGATATTTTTCAATTATTTTATTAATTTATTTCAATATTTATTAATAGCGAGAAATAAAAATTGAATTTAAAAAATTAAAATTACGAAAAAGTCACTATTTTTTTCTTCCCACAAGCTTTTGGACGATTTGGCCCTGCAGCAGACGCAGCTCGAGCAGGAAATCGAGAAAGTACAACAGGAGAGAGATCTCAATCGTGCCAGACTGCTCTCCTTCATTTATAACGGTGAGAAATAACGAAATTGCAAGATTTTAACTTTCCAAAACAAAATTAAAAAATAAAAGGCAAAGATATCGAGGAAATAATTGAGGCGATTATCCTACAGCTGAGAAAGAGGCGGACCACGTAATAACGGAATTTCTACGAAGCAGCGAAGAGGAAAGACAGACACAGGCCGAGCTGTTGGAACAAGAAAAATTGGACGAAATGAGAATATTGTCACAGTGCCATACCGAGCAATTCAACCTTCGGACGAAAGAGACTTTACGTGAGATTCAAAAAGAAAGAAACACTTTTACGAGAAATTCAAAATTTGAAGCAAAAAAAATCAACATTTCTCGTTTTTTCAGTTGCTATGGAGGAACTACTGGGAGAAGAACTCTTGACGGAAAAGAAGATCGACGAATACACCAAATTTCGAGACTGTAACGCACAATCGTTGCTAGAATTGTAAGTACACAACATTTCCACGTTTCATTTTAAAATAAAACAATGCAACGACTGTAACAACTTCAAAATCTCAAAGTAGAATCACTGGAGAATATTCCAGAATTTTTTCGGGATTTTTCGATCCAAATCCGTGAGATTTTTCGAACGTCTCAATTTTTGAAACATTTTATTACAAAATACGACAATGCAACGACCATAAAAACTTGAAAACCTCGAAATAGAATCAACAGAGAATATTGACGAATTTTAAAACATTTTTTTCTCTCCAAATACGTGAAATAAAGTGGCAGGACGAAAAGGATCCAAAGGATCCGCGATGCTACGAAAAATCATACGAGGCTAAAATACAAAAACCTTGAGAATTTCGAATAAACCGTAAAAAATGAATGAATCGAATGATGCAAATGTTTCAGAGAGGTAAGAAACAATCATCATCTGGCGGAAGTGGTGAGGGACCAAAAAAGAAGCCAGGAAGACTTGGTCAAGAGATTGCGAAAGGACGAAGTCCTGCAGCGAGCGGCGGTGGCAGCATTGCTGGAGAGAAGCGACGCTCGATCATGGAGTATCGTGCAACAAGTGACTTTGGTACAATCCCAATTGGCTGCACTAACCAGTATCGAGTTGGAGCGAAAGAAATTGGAAATAAATCAGCAAATAGTAAGTCAAAAAAATCTAAATCTCGTTTCTCAATTGAAATGAAAATCGTCAACGCTTTTTATCTGTCGAAACAGAACGATTTGGCCGACAAACGCGTTACTCTGAGCGCCATACTCGTCGATCTATTGGATCAACAAGAAAAAAGAAGGAAACAGCTGTTGGAAACGATTCAACAGATCGAAGACCAAAGGAACGTTGACGTACGTATTTCAGATTTTTATCGATCCATCGAAACGATAAATATTTCGTTTCTATCGATAATTTCTTTGATTTTCAAAATCTTTAGAATTTTTCGAGCCGATTTATTTTCCGGCTTGCAAAAACCGATTTATCGCGACTGGAAAGAATTTCGTTGCCTCGAACGATGCAAACTCGATAATTAATCGAATTTTCAATTTCAAAGAGCACAAGGAGAAAATTATTCAAATTTTTCGAGCCGATTTATTTTCCGGCTTGCAAAAACCGATTTATCACGACTGGAAAGAATTTCGTTGCCTCGATCGATGCAAATTCGATAATTAATCGAATTTTAAATTTCAAAGATCACAAGAAAAAAATCATTCAAATTTTTCGAGCCGATTTATTTTCCGGCTTGCAAAAACCGATTTATCGCGACTGGAAAGAATTTCGTTGCCTCGAACGATGCAAACTCGATAATTAATCGAATTTCCAATTCCAAAGAGCACGAGGAGAAAATTATTCAAATTTTTCGAGCCGATTTATTTTCCGGCTTGCAAAAACCGATTTATCGAGACAGGAAAGAATTTCGTTGCCTCGAACGACGCAAGCTCGACAATTAATCGTATTTTTAATTTCAAAGAGCACGAGGAGAAACAGTCTGTTCTGGTTGATGCAATATCAATCGCTGATGGAGGCGAGACCGAAGGGTCTCTTGGAAGGACTGGAGCCGACATTGGTACGTCACGTCGCGATTGCAGGGGCCCTGCATTGTTTGCCTTTCCTCGTGACGTTGCCCTCGTTGCTTTTGGAATTGGACGACGAGCGACTGGACTCGGTAATTTGATTTTTTAAATTACGATAAAAATCGCTCAATCAAACGATCAAGAAGCGTAACGAAGACACAATTTTTCCACGCAGATCGGAATCCACTGCGAGAGAGATCGCGCAGCGATAAAATTGGCAGTAGAGAATTATCTGGCAGAGAAAAAATTGTGCGAATCACCGGTCGACCCATCAGCGCCGATCGATATTTTAGGATCGCCTGTTTATCCGTCAGCACCGTCTGACGAGCCTTGTACAAGTTCTAAAACGCACGAGCCTACGACCATTCCGAGTATAAGTTCGACCGAGTGCGTCGTGTGTCTTGATTCGCACGTAAGTTTTTTTTTTTCCCTCGAAATTTCGAAAAAAAACTGCGAAAAATTTTTTTTGAATGTTTTACGATTTTTTAAAAATTTTCTTTGCAGTGCGAAGTGATATTTCTTCCATGCGGACACTTGTGTTGTTGCGCGGCTTGTTCGAGCAAGGTATCAACCGAATGTCCGATGTGCCGTGGCCTGATACAGCGCAAAGTCCAGGCAATGTGTGAGGCCTCAACTTTTTAAACATATACACACCTTCGACATATTATAAATTTGTTAATTATTGGAATAAGCACAGTGTGCTCGAGCTTCGTATCTCGGTGGAATTACCGCCTCGACGAAATGCCTCTCAATACCCCCACACACGCCACCCCGTTTGTCAGATCGAATTTCCTCACTCACAGCTATTTCTTTGCACTCTCAACTTGTGAAAAACGCCCTCGAATGCAGTTTTACAATCGTTACAATTCTCAAAGAACCTCATTCCATATTAAATACTCGATGCGTTGGAATTCAACGAAAACTCATCATTTTTTATAGCAGAGCACAAAATTACTAGAAATTTACTAGAAAAATTGCAACGATCGCATTAATTATCGAAATAATGAATAAAAACAAATTTTTCCTTGTTTTCCAACGATAAAAACTTCGGTATCGTAAAATAACGATGGTGGAGTTTGCTTCGTTGGAATGCAATGAAAATTCATCATTTTTTATAGCAAAGCAAAAAATTTTCATTAAAAAACTGAATTTACTAGAGAAATTGAAACGATCGCATTGATTATCGAAATAATGAATAAAAAATAAATGTTTCGTTGTTTTCCAACGTTGAAAACTTCCGCTTCGAGATTTTCATAAGTTTAGGACTTCTTGAAATAGTGCAATCAGTTTTATCAATAATAACTCAATTAGAAACTCGATCGTGACTTCAGCAAGCTTCCCAAGCGAAAAGTAATGATCGTCCGTACAAGGCCTCGTGAAAGCCCGCGTAAAGAAAACGAAGAAATAATTTGAAAATATGAAATAGTTGGAAAAATCGAATTTTTATTTATCCAATTCTTTTGCCATTGCAAAAGAAGTGTATCAAACGCCATGGGCCTCCTTCTAGTCTTGGATTTTTCAAGATCGGCCTTTGCAACAGCCGTTTCACTTTCCATTGTATAAAAATACAGATATAATTTAAAAAGAGAAGAAAAAACGTACAACATTTTATTACTTAACGATAATCCTTAAAATAGCAATAATTATAGAAGAAAATAAAAACCTAAGAAAAATATAGAATTTTTATTCGTCCTCCGCGACCTCGTTACCGTCCTCGTCCTTTCTCTGTTGTTTTCTTTTGGTCGTCGCGTCCTTTTTCTCTTTCTGCGACTTTTTAAAAGTTTCCAAAGCGTCTTTGAGCGGCGTGACAAATTGTTCAAATTCTATTTCTTCCATGGCTTGTATGACGTCCGCGCCGGATATCGTTTTCCGGTTGCCCTTCTTGGCGATGGTATTGGCAGCGGACGTGAGGTAAAGAATGAATATCGACGCAGCTTTGGCGACGGCGACTCTGGCCTCTTTGCCGATGGTCACTCCGTCCGGCAGAGCATCTTTGAATATTCTCGTGACTACCGCGTTCGGCAGATTCAGATCTTCCAGTCGTTCCGCCATCTGAATCATTTTTTTTCATTTTCAATCGCGAATTTTCGTCGAATAAACGCGGAAAATCGCGTTCCTGTCATTCGGAATGGCTCGATGTATTTTGGGGACGAAATAAAAATTTTTATCATTTTCCAATGACCTTGGGTCGTTGAGCAGGACATTCCGAAAGAATGTGAATCGTTTCTTTCGTCCAACTCTTACGGAAGCGAAACTTTGAATCTGTATTCTGTTTTCTTTGAATTTTGAGGTTATGTCGATTTTTCGAGCTAGTTGGGAGATTATTTGAAAAGCAGGTACAAACTTACGATGTTCTGTCGTTGGGAACGTTGACCAATTGATTGTTTCTCGAATAACGAAGAATTTTGAGGTTATGCGTTGAAAAAAGTAACAATCGCGTATTGCCGGTTTGTTGTATAAACAAAAGACGAAACGATGAATTTCGGCGTCGCGCGTAACTCGCAATCGAGAAGTGAATCAAACTGCATCGCACGGCGCCAAAGTTCGCGAGAATGGAGTAAAGGGGAGGGAGGAATGAAAAACAAACTCAGCGCCACCGGAAACCGAGTGCTAGGGACTTGGGAAGCTGCTGGAAAAAGCAGCAGCGAAGGAGGCGGCGCTGCGAACGCTGGTCGCCTGCCTGCTGGGTCACGGTGTCGCGGAGCACGCACACACACGCGTAACATTCTGACAGATCGTCCTGCTGCACGTCGTCTGCACTGTGTGTTCGCTGATTTGACAGCTGAGCAGAAAACGAGTGTCAATTGATCAGAGATCACTTGCTCGACGTACCGAGCTCCTCAACCAACGACAATTATTTCGTCGCGCGTTCTAAAACGACCAAGAGTCTGTCAACATTCGGAGAAAAATGTCAAAGATCGAGGAGGGCAATGCGCACATAAGGCAGGCGGAAAAAAGGTGTGAGAGGGTGTATTTTCATTTCCATCATTGACGAGGCTCGACCTCTTGCATTTTTTCTCTCCATACAACTGCCAACTACCTTGACCTTTACGTTTTCATCGTTTCATCTATTTCACTCCTCAATAAAATTTGATTGAAAATTACGATTTATCGAATTTCGAAATCTGTCAAAAATAAAATACGCATTTGGTTCCGCATTTTCTTGACCCTTACCGACAAAAAATTGAGTTCCAACCAGAAAAATACTCCAAATCCCAACACAAAAAATTAAAAATTCGTGACTTGGCACTCGTTAATCGGGATCAGTCCATTTTTCGACATCTTCAACATTTTACTACCAACTTGACAATAATCCCAAAAACGTGAGAGAAAAAATGGAGCAAGGAAATGGAAAATCTTGGAAATGGAACTGAAGCAGCAATTGACAAATAAAAATTTCATTTTCAGCTTGAAAACTACTTTGCTGAAATGGAGGCCGGACTTTGAGGTGGCTGCTGACGAATACACTCACGCAGCGACTTGCTTTCGCATCGCCAAGGCTTATGGCCAATGCAAAGACGCTCTGCTCAAAGCTGCGGATTGTTACAAGCAAAATAAATCGTATCCTTTCATTTTGCTGCTGTTTTCTCGTACGAATTACCAATCTTTTTGCTCGAACAAAATATTTTCCTAAATGTCAATTGCAGATGGTTCCACGCGGCCAAGTAAGTTTCGATTATTCGTTATAATTATTATTTTCATTTTTATTTAATTTTTCGAGTATTTTGAAAAGAATCATTTCTACGCAGGAATCTGGAACAAATCCTGCTGATATGCAGGGACACCGGCGACATGACGGACATCCCTCACTTGGCGCACTCTTCCTGTTCGCTGTATCAGCAGCACGGTTCCCCGGAGTCAGGAGCGACTGTTTTAGACAAAGCTGGAAAAATGATAGAGAGCACCAATCCGGAAGGGGCTCTCCCACTTTTCCAGAGAGCGGCAGAAATAGTCATGGTATTGTTTGCTTTTCATTCAACATTTTCAATTTCCAATTTTCAAAGGCTCTGAGAAAAATGCTTTTTCTTTCTGTTCCAGGGAGAGGACAGTCCCCGTCAAGCGGCTGAATACATGAGCAAAGTTGCGCGTATAATGGTGAAGCTGAAGATGTACGACCAGGCGGCGGACGCGATTAGACGGGAAATAGGAATGCACCAAGCGATAGAGCACGCTCCCTCCGTCGGTCGTTTGGCGGTGGTGCTGGTTCTAGTGCAATTGGCGCGCGGCGATCAGGTCGCGGCTGAGAAAGCGTTCAAGGAATGGGGAAACTATTGCGAAGTGGCGGAGATCCAAACGCTAGAGATGCTGTTGCAGGCGTTCGACAACGAGGATGCAAACATGGCCAGAACGGCGCTCAACAGTCCGTTCATCAAGCACATGGACGTGGAGTACGCGAAATTGGCACGTGGGCTGCCGTTACCGACGACGCAGGAATATGCTATTCCACCGGTTGGTGTTAGAGCAAACGCAGCTGCGACTTATGTTTCCCCAAACACAAATAATCTTTCTGGCCAAGCTATCGTAGAGGCAGAAGTCAATCATGTAATTACGTCGTTGATTCTGGTTCTCTGCGTTAAGTTGGAAGTTTTTGAATCATTGTTAAGCACGGGCTCGTTGTGTTTTTTGCTTTTCCAGAGATCGGAGGAGGCCAAGGAAGAATCTACGTCCGCGGAGGCCGTTCCTGCGACTCCGACTCGTCGCGAGCCCGAGAAGTACGAAGACGAAGAAGAACGAGAAATGGCTACGGCGTCGGCGGAAACTCCCGATAAGAAAGAGCCCCAGGACGAGGACGATTACGACGGCGGACTTTGCTGATCCCCCTCCCACCCGAGCCTAGAGCTCTGAGCTGCTGCATTTGACTTCTAACCTCTCGGAAAAAAAGCTTTTGCCTGATCGGACGTTCGGGACGAAAGGCAAGAAGGAAATCAAGTAGAATGTAGAAATGAAAATTAACGTCTGTCCTTTAATACCGTAACTATCGCGATACGCACGCACGCTCCACAATCTCTACCCGCAAGTACACATCAGCGACACGCGAAAATGCTGCTAATTATCATCGTCGATCGTATATCGATGCTTTTCCTGCGTTCTTATTCAATGTTGTCGATTTAAGTTCGTTCGCGAGACACAGACACACTCGCTGCGTCAAGATAATTACGAATTATGAAAAGATTCTCCGAAGATATTCAATAAAGTTTGTGAAAAGAGAAAAATTCTGTTTCTTTGTGTTTCCTTTCGGCAAAGTGAAGAAAAAAACGTTTTGAAACGCCCCGCCATTCCCATCGATAGATTCAAAGGATTCGATCGCAATTTTCTAACTTTACACAACAAAGTTTCCCCGTCGATCGTACGAACGAAATGCAATTACAAGCTAAACACTTACCTTTGTGTCAAAGGCTTCGAGGAGCAGTGTCGGCTATCCAATTATCCAAGAAAACAAACTTCACATGTAAACAACACACCACAAACCGAGAGACTACGATAACAATAACAGACACACGCGGGACGTCCGTCCGCGGCGAGCGATCGCCGGCTACTGACGTACTGCGCGGCAGTCTGCGCGACTCGCGACTGGGGCACCTGCCGTGATGCGCGCGCATCACGTCGCGCCTTATGGCGGCAAATACTCGCGACGTTATCGAATTTTTTTCAGAGAATCCTGCAATTTTAATCGCTCACGACTCTATCAACGAATCTTCCTGTACCTTCACGCTTTTCTGAAAAAATCGAGCCTACAGCGAGATGGCATTTGAAAAAATTCAGAGTTCTCTCTTTCCGGCTCTCGGGAATTCCGAAAATGCGGCAAAAAACACGGACCAGCAACGAAAAAGATAATTCTGTTCTAAAAAAACAAAAACTTCGCTACGAATTTTAAACGCGAAGGATTTTATAAATCTCTCAACGAACTGACAAATAAATCGTCAATTTGTTGCGCGGAACGTCGCGCATTGATTGAGATTTGCAAGCTCCTTTGTTGATCGCGAGAATCCGCGTCGCAAATTTGTTGTCCTACGTAACTTCCGGTGGCGCGCAGCCAACTTGATAAAAATAATGATGTTCCTATGCTCGCTCGCTCGGGGAAATGGCAGAGTGGGTGGCAATGCTGGAAAAAGATCAATAGTACACTGCCGCCTTGTCGAGAGGTAAAGTGTACACGGGGGTTTTGAGCGCAAACGTCAAAATCGAATAAAGAGTCGTCTGCAGTGGAGTTGATGAGGGAGACTGCGAGAAATAATAATAAAAAATATACAGAGTTGTCAATCGTCACGAGACCTCGGTCACGGGAGTCAAAGAACGAATTTCAAAGGCGAAGAAGAAATCGGAGGGAAAAATAATAGTTGCAGAGTGTAGAAATGACGGGGAGGTGTATCGACAACAGGATTATCATTGTTATTCTCTAAAAAAACGAAAGAGCTCTTGGGGAACCGAAATAAGGAAAAAACTCTCGTAATCTCGCACAAGATTTTCACCGATGTTTGATGAATCGTTCGGGATAATCTCGGTGAGATACGCAAGGCGGCGAGATTGGCCGCTCTTTTAAATTCGGGGGAGGAATGACGCTTGAGGATCCATTTTTCGTCGTCAAAGAGTAAGTCGAACGTTTTTATATGTCCCGAGCGGCAACTATTTTTATATCCTCCGTGTTTTTCGCCATAAACCTTTTACTCCATTGTATGAATACAAATATAGGCACAATTACGCGCGTGCATATATACGGAGCATTTAACGCTACTTTTGCCTTTATAAACCCTGACCTCTTTTTCCTACGACACACAATTTCATTGCGACACTTTTTTCTACGCCAAATTACACGTATTCCCTTCGTACAACAATCCTGAACTCTACATCGTCGCAAATGTCACAATACATCGCGCGCGACGTGCAGAAAAATGTTGAATATTTTTTTTCTCGGAATTCGACGCGTTTGCTGTGAAAAAAAAATACATCGATGCTTTACATCGATATTTCTGTGCGAGAAGCTTTTTTGTGGCCGCAACATTTTTCCTCGCAGGATTTTTACAAAATGTCAATTTTTTTTGTTTTTTTTTTTCGAAAACGATGAAACGTGCGCTCGCTCGTATACAAACTGCTTGTGTATACGAACTTTCCTATATATAGTACAGACTGACACGCAGGATCCCGTTTTAGGTGATTTTTTTCACTGGCACCCCTCGTTTCGAGCTCCAAATTTATCTCCGCAAAGTAAACACGCGAATGTTGGCTAAAATGTGGTGCGCGCGATATGCGAGCGAATTTTCATGGATTTAAAAAAATTCAGCAACAAGGGTAGGGAATGAAAATTTTTTTTTTTCGATGTCGCAGCGAGGTGTGCAAGGCATTGAACAAAACTCGTGGTTTATACGCTCGGTGGAGCGAATCCCAGGCGGACGGGAGCGTCGCCTCGACGCCCATCGTGCCCGGCACTGTGCCGGGAACCGGACTCCCGGTCTCGCGGGAAGAGCTCGTCTGGACGACGACAGAATTGCGAAACGCTCTGCGCTCGATCGAATGGGATCTCGAGGATCTCGAGGATACCATTTATATCCTTTTCATCATGCACGATTTACAATTTTTCACGATTTTTCAAGAATTTTCAAAATTTTCGAAATATTGAAACTTTTTTTTTTATTGCGATCGAAAAATTCGGCGAAAATGACGAACCTTAACCTATTTCTTTTTTTATTCCAATAATCACGTATTGTAGAAAAAAATCCAACGAAATTCAAAATCGACAACAAGGAACTGACCATCCGAAGAACTTTTATCGAGCATACTCGTGAAGAAGTCAAGGTAATAAACAAAAAAGAAAAGAAAAAAAAACAATTCATCGGGAAAAATGACGAAAAATAAAATGTTTTTTTTTTTCGTCCATTTTGTTTGTTGGGATCTGCAGGTTATGAAAGACAAGATGAACTTGAGCAGAGGAAGAGATCGCGATCGTACCGCGAGACAGGTTTGTGCTCGATCTGTCAATTGTTATTATTTTCGATTACAAAGAAACCCGCAAAAGATAAAGGTTAAGTCGACACGGAACGTCCTGTACGCGCGCGGGTGGAGAATTCGTCGAAATGACGTTCTCGGCACCGCAGCCATTATTTTTTCGATCGATTACATTTTTTCGGAACGCGCCACTATCAATCTTATCAATCACGACGATCTTTAATTATCAAAGTGTAGGAAAAATACTAATTGGATTGAAAGAAAACGCTGGCCGCGCGTGCGCCCCACCAGCGCCATCTTTGTCACCCCTAACGCTCTTTCCTCCCCCTCGTCAGCTGTTCCATCAGCTGGCTACAGAGTCTTTTCTCCTCCACACATTCCAGTGTTCGATGTTTTAATGTTTTAATGTTTATACGAACTTATTGAGCCCAGAGTTCGCGTCTTTAAAGTTTCTCGTCGTCCAGGTCGTGCTACGCGTCGCTGATGAGGGTCAGGAACCATAATTCATTAAAATTTACGAAACCGAACCATTTTTTATGCGAAATTCTGACAGGAGAAACCGCCCAGCACTTTACTTTCATCGTCTATGCATTTTTTTAATGAAAATAACTATTTTTGTTACTAAAAATCTATTATTTAAAAAAAAAACGAAAATTGACGTAGCGTCTGATTTTTACGAATTAGGTTATGAATTTTTTTCACAAATATTCGATTTTTCTACTTTTCGACCCCGAAATATCGATTTTCGTGATAATTGGAAAAGAAAATAATTATTCATGCTTTTCGGAGCGATCGTCTATTCAACACGTCGCAGTTTTATGAAAAAAACTTTTTTTAACTAGAAAAAAACGAATTGACGTAGCGTCGGATTTTTACGAATTAGGTTATGAATTTTTTTCACAAATATTCGATTTTTCTACTTTTCGACCCCGAAAAATCGATTTTCGTGATAATTGGAAAAGAAAAAAATTATCCATGCTTTTCGGAGCGATCGTCTATTCAACAGGTCGCAGTTTTATGAAAAAAAACTTTTGCTATTTAGAAAAACACGAATTGACGTAGCGTCTGATTTTTACGAATTAGGTTATCAAATTTTTTTACTTTTCGACCGCGAAATATCGATTTTCGTGATAATTGGAAAAGGAAATAATTATCTATGCTTTTCGGAGCGATCGTCTATTTAACACACTGTACCTTTTGGTTCAGCCGTTGCTGGACAATAGTCCCGCACGAGTTCCCCTAAACCATGGAACGACAAAGTACAGCAAATTGGAGAACGAGGTTGACAGTCCGAATCGACAATTTGTGGAAGCGACGATGCAGCAACAGACCACCATGATGCGTCAACAGGACGAGCAGCTCGATATGATAGGGGAAAGTATCGGGACGCTAAAAACTGTTTCGCATCAGATCAACTCGGAGCTGGATGAGCAAGCGGTGTAAGTCGAAGCGTCCGAAATAGAATTTCGTCCGAATGGGAAAAGCGAGAGATTCCATTTGTTTATTTGACGCCAACAGGATGCTGGA
Organism: Hyposoter didymator; assembly: GCA_037952995.1. Taxonomy (NCBI): domain Eukaryota; kingdom Metazoa; phylum Arthropoda; class Insecta; order Hymenoptera; family Ichneumonidae; genus Hyposoter; species Hyposoter didymator. Next base: position 2,198,234 of record JBAJMU010000010.1, read on the forward strand.
CGACTTTGGTAACGAGCTGGAGGTCACCGACTCGAAACTGGATTCGACGATGAAAAAAATGGCCAAGGTCCTTCACATGAGCAATGGTAACTATAGCAATTACATACCGGCGCCGACAGCGGCGGTGCCCGGCGTAGAACGATACACGTCAAAGCCATCCTCGCTGTCTACTCTCTCCACAACCATAACAAACTGTTTCCTATGTTACGCCGAGTAGTCTAAAGATTTTCAATGATTTTAACTCGACCCGGCTCTTCCGGCCAGTGGCAAAAGTTTTTTTTCTGAGCTCTCAACACATTTCTTTGTTTTTGACATTCCAATCGTTTTGCCAGCATCCTTTACTCCTGTCCCTCGTCATAAAGTACCTTTTCAAAACGCCAACCCAACCAGGAGAAAAACAATATTTTCAATCCTCCAGAGTCAATGGCGATCGAGCTAGAAAGAAAAAGGTTTTTAAACACACGAAGCCAAACGATTCGCATAATGCCAATTTAGATAAATCAGAACAGAAGCTATTAAATCCGATTGCGTAGAGAGCGATCGATTGATCGGTTCGATAGATCGGAATTGACAAATACTCGGAACCAAATAACTCTCAGAATGCCAAGGCCAAAAATACGAATGACTTTTAATCTTGTACATTAAATAGCGATAAAAGAAAGATTTTAAATCAGGGTCCGAATGGTGGAGACGATTCGGTAATAACCAACGCCGCAACTATATAAATGGATTATTTTTTCGTAAACAACAATAAGAGAATTAAAATAGATAATTGCCAGGGCGGAGGTGAATCTACCAAGGAGTGAGAGAGCGAGAAAAAGAGAAATTGCGAATTTGGGCGTGTGTGAAAGAAAAAAGAAATTTTAATTGGAACGTTCGATCGAGACACGTTCATAGTTAACTCATTGTTGATGAATTATTCATATTAGAGAGTTTAATAACGACACGAGTGTGTAGCTGTTGTTTTTAGCTCGAAATTGTTAGAAAAATGGTCGAAAAGTAGAGCCAATTGCGAGGATCTCCTCGATCGGCGTTACTTTCGATAGAAACGTCAATTAATTTATCGACGTTCGATTAAAGACAAAAAACGCTGGTCACAAACCAAAGAATTTCCATAAACAAGAATAAACAACAAAACTAAAATGACAGTGAAGAAAAAAAGGTGAAAAAATAGTTTAGCACAAAACTGAGGGCCAAACGTACTTGTAAATGATTCATTGATTACGTAGACCGAGTGTAATCTACGTAGATGGTTGTTGTTGTTGTTGCTGTTGTTGTTGATGTTGTTGTACACCTCCCCCGATCGAATCCTCTCTCACATTTCATACAGAGATAAATAGAAAGAAGCTGAAAAACATAAAATGGCATAGACTAAATTTTCATGATTATTGTAGGCAATGAGATAAATGAATAATTGATCAAATAAATACAACAAACAAATCAACCGACAAACCAAAGTGATAATTACAAGTGTGCGCATGTGATGTTACTTTCCGTTTGTTTTAGATCGGAGACAATGGGTAGCCATTGGAGTCTTGACCGCCATATTGGTCTTGCTAATTATTTTGTTTATAATCAAATGAGAATCTTCGTTGATCCCCGGGTACGAAAACGATTAATACGAAAAAAGCCCAAGTATGGATTCTTCGTCGAAATCTTATGCAATTTTGTACCTTCGGTTTTGTCCCAACTTCCATGCTTATTGTTTTCCTCCCTCCTCGTGATATCTCGTCATTAAGAATTCTAATAAATACACTCATATATATGTAAATATATGCACACACACATATATATATATATATGTTTAGATAAATGAAATTGTCGATGAAATCGATGACGTTCAAGTTCGCAACGTTGCCAACGACTAATATTTCCTTTTTATTCATTTTTTCTTCAATTTTTGAAATCATGCAAATTTCTCGGGACGATTTATTCTTCGGGTCGCAAAAATCGATCGTTTTATCGTCGTAATTGCTTTTTTCCATTCGAACGATCAACTCTGGCAAGGGAATGAAGGATTTTCGTTGAATTTCGAGGATGCAAACTTGAACGTCATTGAAATCGTGTTTTACGCAATTCACCAATTGCCTCGATCAATCCCTGCTCTCTCTCGTCTCTCGAGATTCCATTGAGACTAACGTTTGTTTGAGAAATTTTCAAAGCCTTTATTTTATTTTGTTGAAAATCTTCAGTTTTTTGTGTTTTTTTTTTTTTTAATTCTCGTTGATTCTTAATGCTACATTTTGTACTACGCTACATCGTATAAAAGTGTCTCATTATATTATTTTATATAATAAAAACGTGATAAGAAATTTTTGTTTGTTTGTTTTTTTTGCGTTTTTTCTTGTTTTTCGAACTTTGACAGCGTGGGAAATTTTGCGTGGTCGTTGTTACTGCTTCGAGGAAACTGCCAGGAGCTAATCATTGCCGAATCGGGATTTAGAATTATTTTCATTGCGTCGTGCGGCTCTGCTCGAATTTGAGCTCAAACTTTTTTTTTTATTTTTCTTTTTTTTGCCACAAGCTGAATATCTTTGGTATGAGGTTCGTTGTTGCGACGAAATGTTACGCCTCGAGAGAATATTCTCCAAACTCCCTTCATCCGCGATATTAAAGTTCCCATCGTTGGAGTTGAACGAAAAATATTTCCCATTTTTTGGCTTTTCGGAGTCACCGATTTTTTTTTGTCATTCAAATTTTTTGCGCTGCTTAAAAAAAAAGGAGGAAAATGGAAAATTGAACGATGCAAACTTCAATATCGTGTTTGTCTCTCGTGGTGGAGCAAAAGTAGAAAAGGCTTGCGTCGAATTTGACCGAGGAATGGGAATAATCGTGATGAGAGCTTTTCGTCCGTACTCGTACCGATATAAGTACATTTTTGTATATTATTTTTTCTTTTATATATAAAAGTAGGTTTTACGTATTATGGCACGTAGAAAATAAAAAGAGGTTTGTTTAGGGCTCCAGACGTAATCGTTTGTAACACATAGAAGGCAGTGCTTTTCTTATGTCGTCAATGTTCTCGACCTCCAGCCTCAATCTGCTAACCTCATCCTCGTAATTTTTAACCCATTGGGTTTGAAGGTTTTTTGCATCGGTCAAATCACGTATTCTTTTCTCCAAATTAGCCTCTTTTATTTCTTGTTCTGCTGCAAGCAAACGCTCTTCCAGGCGGTCCAAGTCAGCGTCGTCTGAAAACAATTATCATTTGCTTTTTCAAAATTATTATTTCCAAAATCGTTATTAGTATTTTGAATTTTATTATTTTTTATTTTATTTTTATAAAATGGTTATTGCAGGAAAATGATAATTACAAATCATTAAATCAATCAGCGTCGTCCGAAAACGATTATCATCAGTTTTTCAAAATCATTATTTCAAAAATCGTGGTTATTATTTTGAATTTTGTTATTTTCAATATTATTATTTTTTATTTTATTGTTATAAAATGGTTATTACAAAAAAATGATAATCAAAAATCATGAAATCAATCAGCGTCGTCCGAAAGCGATAATCATTTGTTTTTTAAAATCATTTTTTCCAAAATCGTGGTTATTATTTTGAATTTTGTTATTTTTAATATTATTTTTATTTATTTTATTGTTATAAAATGGTTATTGCAGAAAAATGATAATTACAAATCATTAAATCAATCAGCGTCGTCCGAAAACGATTATCATCAGTTTTTCAAAATCATTATTTCAAAAATCGTGGTTATTATTTTGAATTTTGTTATTTTTAATATTATTATTATTTATTTTATTGTTATAAAATGGTTATTGCAAAAAAATGATAATTAAAAATCATGAAATCAATCAGCGTCGTCCGAAAGCGATAATTATTAGTTTTTCAAAATCATTATTTCAAAAATCGTGGTTATTATTTTGAATTTTGTTATTTTCAATATTATTATTATTTATTTCATTGTTTTAAATTTTATTATTTTTCATTTTATTATTTTAAAATGGTTATTGCAAGAAAATGATAATTAAAAATGAAAATACCGATTTCCGGAAGGACATCGAGTTCCTTGATGATTTCGTCGACCTCGGCAAGAGCTTTGTCGACTTGTTGACTGGCGAGGTTGAGGCTGTTCCGAGCTTGACCAACTTGATGATTGACCTCGTTCGTCACGTTGACGTCCTTGTCGACACGAGCCTCGTGTTTTTTCGCGATCGAATTTGTGATCTCGACTCTCAGATGGAGTTTGTCAGCCTCGTTGCCCAAGCGCACAGCGTCCAGTTTCGTCTTGTTCGCTTCTTGACGTATCGAGTTTGCGTTTGCGCTCGCCTCGTCCGCATTTTTCTGTGGATTGAGAAAATAATTGCGTTCCAGTTGCGCGGCTCGTGGTCGGAAAATTGAATTTTATGGAAAAATAACGAGTGCGAACCTGCGCTTGGATGGCAATGTCCTTCGCTGAGATTGCGTTCGATTCGGCGTCCCTCAGAACCGATTGGGTCTCGTTGGCTTTGGCTATTGCCTCGTTCACCATGTCCTTGATTTCCTCCAGCACCGTCAAAGCCTCTTGAGCCTTAATTCGTTCTTTCTGCACCTCAGCATCGAATTCTACAAAATCGTAAAGTTCAGAAATCACGAGAAACGTCAAAATAATCGTGTCGCGGAATAAAAAAATGAAAAAAAAAAAAAAAATGATTAATTCACTGACCACCCAATTTTTTCAACGTTTCTTGCGCTTCGACGAGAGTCTGATTTCCTCTTTTCAGCGCATCTTTCGCCTTCTCATTAGCTCCGTCCACTTCGGACAACAAATCGGCCGTTGCTGCTTGTTGATCTTGAGCTCGTTCCAAAAGTTCCTCGCTCTTGCGCGCTTTGTTTGCCAATTCGTTGAGCCAGGCTTCGTTCTGGCCTAGCAATAGTTGAGCTTGTTCTTTGATCTCCGAACCCTGACGAATTTGTTTTATTTTTATTTCCATTTTTAGGCATTTTCTCAATTTTTATCGATTTTTGCAAAAAAAATTATTAAAACAAAACAAAAAAACGATAATTTTTTGCGTTGCGTGAAATGTTAACAACTCACATCGACGCTGACGGTTTCGAGAAGGAATCGTAGTTCGTTGATGTCAACGGTGGGAACGCGAAGATCGAGTATCAACAATTGCAGAGCTTCTTTGTCGACAGCAGCGGATTTGGCGACAGCGGCGGTCGTCAAATTTTTCACTTCGTTGAAACGATCTTCCAGAAGTTCCAACTTGTTCTCCAGGCCTCTGATCTCGTCGCTAAATGTCAAAAATTTTCACTCAATAATTAATCAGATAATTAATAATTATTAATTGGGTATTAATCACTTAATTAGTTAATAATTGATTAATTAATGATTTATGGGGTCTTGAAGTTTTCATAAATAGAATCGAGAAAATTTCGAATATTTTCACTTAATAATTAGGCAGTTAATTAATAATTATTAATTGACTATTAATTACTTAATTAGTTGATAATTAATTAATAATTGATTAATTAATGATTTATGGATCTCGAAGTTTTCATAAATAGAATCGAGAAAATTTCGAATATTTTCACTTAATAATTGGTCAGTTAATTAATAATTATTAATTGACTATTAATTACTTAATTAGTTGATAATTAATTAATAATTGATTAATTAATGATTTATGGGGTCTTGAAGTTTTCATAAATAGAATCGAGAAAATTTCGAATATTTTCACTTAATAATTAGTCAATTAATTATTAATTATTAATTGAGTATTAATTAATTAATTAGTTGATAATTAATTAATAGCTGATTAATTAATCAATAATTAATGAGTTATTGGGTCTTGAAGTTTTCATAAATAGAATCGAGAAAATTTCGAATATTTTCAATTAATAATTAGTCGATTAATTAGTAATTAATAATTATTTATTAATTTCGAGATTTTATTCAGTAAGCGACACTAACCTGATGTTGGAATACTTGGCAATAGCTTTTTTGGCGAGATTATACGCTTCTAGGGAAGTGTTACGCGCCTGTTCAGCGAGCACGTGGATTTTTTTGGCTTCGTTCGTGTTGCTAGAGGAAAAAAGAAGAAAAATTGTTGGTGCCATCGAGTCGAGACGTGAAAATGTGAGAAATACTCACAGATCGGCGAGAACTCGAGCCTCCTGAGCGATAATCGTCATTTGTTGATTCTGTTGACCAACTTGATCGGCTCGCTTTTTGGCTGCGGCAAGCGCTCGCGCCCCGTCAGTCGCGAGATAATCTTCCGCTTCCTGGGAACGGCAATGAATCGCGATCAACACATTGGGCGTAAAATGCTCGAGCAGGGAACGAGCGAGGAATCTCGGGAAAAATTGAATTAATCGTTACCGTCAATTGTTCGTAAATCTGATCGAGAACACGTTCCGCTTCGTCGATGCTGGTGAGACCTTCGTTGGTCGTTCGTCGCGCATCCTCGGCCGTCGCGTCGACGCTCTGCGATATTTTTTCAATCTGATTCAATTGCTCGCGCAACTCGTCCAATTGTTCCACCAGCGTTTTATTTTCGTCTGGAAAAAAAGCAACAACAAAAAATCGAGAAAAAGTCGAAAAAATTGAATTCGGTCGCTGGGAGAACGGGGAAAATTGCATCGATTCGAAACTCACTTCCGGATCCTTGTTTGGCGACCTGGAGCAATGATTTCACGCGATTCTCCACATTTTTCAATTCTTTTTCGAAATCAGAATCCTTCATGACGGTCGGACTGTTGTTTATTTTTCTGAGAGTGCTCTCGAGCTCGTTGAGCCTTCTGCGATGTTGGTTGACGGAATCTTGGATAAGATTGTAACACGGTGGACAATCGACACAGCCGTATTGTCTGTTGTGCTTATTTTCTTTGCAACGATCGCACCGTCGTCCTTCGACGTTCGTCAAACACTGAAAAAAAAAAACCCAAAAAGTTGATTTTTTCGTCATCAAAAAAACACGAAAAATCATGCGAGGCTTACGAAGATATTTTTTCGATCGATAAATATTGATGACGTAAAAAAATGGCTTACGGGACATTGTCCACTGGCGTCGCATTGCAAATCCTGTGAGCCGATGGTGTCGCAATCGCAATGTTTGCATCCGTCGCGTCCGAACCCGAACTGATAGGGCAAGCAGGTGTCGCAGCGTTTTCCGGTGATTCCGGGTCGACACTCGCATTGTCCGGTAGTCGCGTCGCAAGTTCGATTGTACGAGCCTTCAGGGTCGCAATTACAGGCCGTGCAACCCTGTAACATTTTTCCAATAATTAAATAATACGAAACGAAACGAGTCGCGAAAGAAAATGGCAAAGTGAAAATCGCGAGACTTACATCACCGCTCAATATTTGGTAATAACCGTCTTCGCACTTGTCACAATTTCTGCCAATAACGTGAGACTTGCAGGCACAATGTCCGGTAAGTTGATTGCAAGGAGCTACCGATCCGTCCTCGAGCTCGACCGTCCCAGGTGGATAACATTGACACAACTTGCAGCTGTCCTCCTTCCTCTCCGAAAGCGCATCGCCCCAATATCCTAATTATCAATAATTCATCAATCAAAATAATTCATAATTATTGAAAATAATTCATAATTATTGAAAATAATTAATAATTATTGAAAAAAATTAATAATTATTGAAAATAATTAATAATTATTGAAAATAATTAATAATTATTCAAAAAAATTAACAATTATTCAGAAAAATTAATAATTATTCAAAAAAATTAATAATTATTCAGAAAAATTAATAATTATTCAAAAAAATTAATAATTATTCAGAAAAATCAATAATTATTCAAAAAAATGATAAATTATTCAAAAAAATTAGTAATTATTCGAAAAAATTAATAATTATTCAAAAAAATTAATAATTATTCAGAAAAATCAATAATTATTCAAAAAATAATAATTATTCAAAAAAATTAATAATTATTCAGAAAAATCAATAATTATTCAAAAAAATTATAAATTATTCAAAAAAATTAGTAATTATTCAAAAAAATAAATAATTGTTCAAATTAATTAATAATTATTCAAAAAAATCAATAATTATTCAAAAAAATTAGTAATTATTCAAAAAAATAAATAATTGTTAAAAAAAATCGATAATTATTCAGAAAAATTAATAATTATTCCAAATAATTAATAATTATTCAAAATAATTAATAATTATTCAGAATAATTGATAAAAATAATAAATAATTAATCAAAATAATGCATAATGCAGCATGGATCGAAAAGTTTGTCGGTTTTGTTTGTGAATAAACCAAGAATTGTGTTGAATCTTATTTACCGGACAAACAGTCTTCGCAATGGAATCCTGCGGTGTTGTTGACGCACTTGAGACACTCGCCAGTTTCGTGATTGCAGTTTCGCACAGCATTGAGATCGATGTTGTTGTTACAGTCGCAGAGTCTGCAGGCTTGACCCTGGTCCGGGTTGCCGAAATAACCGTCCGAGCAGGTTTCGCACCTTGCGCCTGTCGATTAATCCACACGGAGGAATTAAAAAACGGAATTAAAAAGTTGAAAAAACCCTTCGCGGATCACGCGGGTCTCTCAGACCCACGTAATCCAGAGAATGAGGAAAAATCATGATCCGCAGAGGGTTAACGCTTCGCTAAGGGCGTCAATGACAAACCTGTACGTCCGGATGGACATTCCGAGCAGATAGGGTCCGGATTGTTGCCCAAAAGGATACACGGTCCGTTGTCCGGGCAGGGACAAGGTTTGCAGTCGTAGGGCGTTCCTTTCAGCGGATATCCGTAGAATCCTCGAGAGCAAAGGTCACAGTTGCTGCCCGCAGTGTTGTGGTGGCAAATACATTGGCCTGTACGAATAAAAATGAAAATTAGCGAAAAAAAGAATTTTTTTTTTTTTTATCGACTAGATCGAGTGGAAAAAACGGGGTAGCGCGCACCAGTTTCTGCCTCGCAGATGTCGGCGTGTCCGTTACAGTTGCAAGGAACGCAAAGAGCGAAAGGGCCGCCGTTTGGCGGATCGTGATGGAATCCGGGCGCGCAGGATTCGCAAAACTGGCCAACGTAGCCGTGCGGACATTGACAATGTTCGATCCAATCGGCCGGTTCGCCAGCGGCACCGCGTTGAGCCGTCTCGAGGCTGACGTCGTCCAAGAATCCTCTGCCTTGATGCGTGTACGTTCCACGGATTTTAATCGCCGTCAAATTCGAGAGAATCGACATGAAAGCGCGAGACGTCACTCGCGGCTCCCAACCGTAATCGGCGTGCTCGTTCAGTCGGAATTTGTACACTTGAGGCTGCAACGACATCGAAACGCGTTGAATTTATGCAGAACGGATCGTGTGGGTCTTTTAGACCCAAGCGACTACTTTTTTGCGAAAATCGTGTTTTTGAAACTTTTTACTTCGAAATAAAACAATGCAACGACTTTTTCAACTATGAAACTTCAAAGTAGAATCGATTGAGAGTTTTCCAGAATTTTTGCAGATTTTTTTTCCCCAAAAACGTGAGATTTTTCGAAAATCTTGTTTTTAAATCGTTTCATTTAGAAATAAAACAATGCAACGACTTTTTAAACTATGAAACCTTAAAGTAGAATCGATGAAGAGTATTCTAGAATTTTTTCAGATTTTTTTCTCCCCAAAAACGTAAGATTTTTCGAAAATCTTCATTAAATTTTTTTTTATTTTGAAATGAAACAATGCAGCGACTTTTTAAACTATGAAACCTCAAAGTAGAATCGATGAAGAGTATTCTAGAATTTTTTCAGATTTTTTTTCCCCAAAAACGTGAGATTTTCCAAAAATCTTCATTAAATTTTTTTTTATTTTGAAATCAAACAATGCAGCGACTTTTTAATCTATAAAACCTCAAAGTAGAATCGATGAAGAGTATTCCAGAATTTTTTCAGGTTTTTTTCTCTCCAAATTCGTAAAATATAAGTGGCAGGACGAAAAGGACGAGCCACGTGATAAAAAATCATCTACGAAGATTTAATTAGTATTGAAATCTTACGGAGGCGTTAGGAAGTTGATTGGTTTGTCCGAAAATGGGTTGAGTAAGTTGCTCGCCGTTGCCTCCTTCGAGGATGACATCGCGTGCAGTGGGCGCAGGTTCGTTCTCGGCGATTCTGAGTGTAAACGTGAGATCCTGATTGTAAGAAGCTCTCTGATCCCCGAGGAATCTCTCTGAAAAATCCAATCGTCATCGTCAGCATAAAATCTCGAATAAATTCGCAAACTCATTTTTTTCCACGTGAAATCGTCGGCGGAGCAACGAACCTGGAGCGACGAAATAAACGTTATCGCGATCAGGCGCATTCACAGAAATAGTTTGAGTCACTGCGTCGTAGTGAAGAGGAATCGGGTTTCCGGCGACGCTCGCCGTCCATTTTTCGTTTCCGCGACCAAACATACTCTCGATCGTGAGTTTGGAGTATCCATTGGCGAGATTGCACACGGACGAGTGTCCGTAACAGAAACAAGGAGTGCAGCCAAACTCGTTGTCAAGGTCAAGGTTGAAAAATCCTGGTCGGCATCTGCGAAGGAAAATAAAAAATTAATCAAGCGAAAAAACGATTTTTTTTTTGTTTTTCTTGTTCAGGCTGCAGCGACGTTGAAATACTGACTCTCGGCATCGTTTTCCCTCGACGTTTTCCTTGCAGACGCAGGCTCCGGTGACCGGATCGCAGTTTGGTTCGTTGTCGAGCGATCCTTTGGGACTGCACTCGCAAGAGGTGCAACCGAGCGAGTCAAAATTGAAGAAATTGGCAGCGCAACGATCACATTTCTCTCCGGTTATTCCGGGCTTGCACTGACACTTTCCCTCGCTGTTGCATTGCAAGCTCCGAGATCCAATCTCGTTGCAGTTGCAAGCGACGCAATAACTGTCCTCCACGCGCTGGTAATAATTCTCACGACATCTTTCGCAATTCGGGCCGGCCCGATTCGCTCGGCAGTCCGTGCAGTAACCACCGTGCCCGCTTCGCTCGTACAATTCCTTGTCGAAGTAGCAGCGATCGGAATATCCATTGCAATTGCACGCTGCGAACAAACGAGTCAAATTTCTATCGCTTCGACAATTGAGAAGAAAAAAAAATGAAGGATGCTCAATTCTTTCTCAACGAGCAACTATATTTTTCATTTAATTCGCGAATTTCAATTTGCAGTGTTTTTTGTGTTTCCCTTTAAATTATGGAATTTCGACAACTTTGGTGGAAAGTCAAGAGCACGTAGAGACTTGTACACGATATTTTACAAAATTGGCAGAAATTAGAGCGATTGGACGATTTTTCAAAAAACTCAGATTTTCATAAAATTCGAAAAATCATAAAATTTCAACCGTTGAACCGATATTTTCCAAATTCATCACCAACCTTCCTATTGTGATACTCTATTTATAAAAAAAATAATAATAATAAATCTCGAAAATTACGGAAATTAGAACGATGACGAATTTTTTTGAAAATTTCAAAATGTCGCTAAGTTCGTATGTTTAAAAATAATGTCGACAACTTTTCTAGATGGTGAAGAGGAAGTACAGACTTGTACACAATATCTTAGAAAATTAAAAAAAATTGAAGTGATTGGACGATTTTTCAAAAAACTCAGATTTTCATAAAATTCGAAAAATCATAAAATTTAAACCGTCCAACCAATATTTTCCAAATTCATCACCAACCTTCCTATTACGAAACTCGATTTATAAAAAAAACAATTAGTAACAAATCTTCAAATTTGCGCAACTTGTCGACAGGATTTTATTTGAAATTTTCAAAATTCCCTAGAAATCGTATTTTTCTAGCAATTTCAACAAAATTCTCAAAAAACGAAGCAAAACGAGAGTCCCGTAGCTCAAACCGTTCCCGACTTATAAACGTTTGAATTTTGCACTGTCAGAACATAAACACACACGCACATCTGTGTGAGGAAGTAAAAAAGGCAGAAAAATGATTTCCAACTCACGGGGCCTTCGAATGGATCGTGGTAAAAATCCATTAAACCGAAACGAATGAGCGGTACAAAGGAAAAGTATAAAAAACCCAAAAATCCAAAAAAAACGCATGTCTACGATGAAAAGTGTGAGGAACTGATCGCGAGTGAGTAGCTCGAGTCTTGTGTTCCCTCGGAATACTAGTTATTCCAAGGGAGAGCCTCTCTCCCCTCTTTGGCGAGAGAGTCCAACGAGCATAAAAGGAGAATCGAGTTTTTAATCATTCGGAGCAAGCCCATCAATTAATTCTCCAACTTTCGAGTGTTTTTTGTTCGATAAAAATTAGTCCAACGGTTTGAAAGAATTTCAAAGGATTTTCCGGGCTTTTGCAAAGTTTAACGAGGTCCAGGAAGTGCCCCAGGGCGAGAGGAAAGAGGGGCGAACGGAGAGGGAGCGAGGCAAGGACGAAAAAGGCAAAAACAATGATGCCCCACTCTTGATCCGTCGCGACTAAGGCCAAATAAGGAATCGCGAGAAAGAAGAGAGAAGACACGCAGCAGCAGAAAGAGAAAAATGCTGATGACACTCACGTTTGCACTCGTGGGCGTCCGTCGTTGTTGCTCGACCCCAAGGAGCGTCGTTGTAAAACGGAAGACACTCGTTGCAGTCGGGGCCCGCGGTGTTGTGCTCGCAACTGTAAAAATTTCATTTTTCCATCATTTTCTTCGTTCCAAAAATTTTTTTTTTCATTCTCGAGTAATTTTGAACTTACCGGCAGACTCTGCGAGTCGTTCCATTCGCATTGGGGCTGTTTATGCACTCGGCAGCGTGTCCGTTGCACGCGCAACGCGCGCCGACCGCGACGTCCGCGATCGCGTAATAATAAGATTTCAAAACTTGGTCATCTCCGAAAACTTCGTCGCCGAACGTGTTGGTTCGGTCCAGACTGAGCCTCAGATCGGTCGCTTGGACCCAGGACTAGAAAAATTATTCGGAAACGTCAATTTTTCATCCTTTTCGTATTTTTGGCCGAGTGGAAATTTTTCCGAGAGGAAAATTACCTGCAGGGCCGGATTTGTATCGAATTGGAAAGCCGAGGGACGACCCTCGAGCGTGGAAAATGCCACGGTGCCCCGACGAAGAGGCGAAATGTCCGAATATTCCGATGTACACAGAACCCTCGTGTCTTCCCCACGCACCGTTTCTTTCCGGTCAGGCAAACCGTACGTATCGCGACAAGTCGCTGAATAAAACTGATACGGCTCCCACGGAGAATCTTCCGTTCTCCTTCTGAATATTCCCCAGGATTCCGGCCGAGGGGATTCGAACAAAACTCGCACGTAAGTTATGTCGTAAGTTTTGCCTGCAACGAGTCAAAAAACACAAATTACAACATTTGTTCAATCGACATTTTACTTTGGCGCAGGAGAATGCGAAATTTTTTTTTTTTTATCGAAAACAAAAAAAAAACAAAAGAATAATTTAATATTTTTGTTTCTTTGAATTTTTTTCCATCCACTTTTCAGCCGAGCGCATGTTTCTGGCGCACGACGATGTGAGCGCCGCTTAACCATCTCAACATATGGCTCACAGACATTTTACTCTCTCAAGCGATTCCCTTCACGAATGCTTACATTTTCCAAACGCGTGCTCCGCCTCGAGCTTCATTCAGATTTTTAAATCAAAGCACAAGAATCTAAAGCTCGAATTCGAACGAAAAATGTTTCGTTTTTCGAAGAAAGAAAAAAATTTGGAAAATTTGGAAAAGAAATATTAGCAACAAAATTTATTGAGATTTCACGTTAATTATTTTTACTGTATCAATTAACCAAATTGTTTTGATAATTTGTTAATTTTTACGAAATTTAATTGATCATTTGGAAAATTTTCACCAAATTATTTTGACATTTTCGTTAATTTTCAAAATATTGATGTTTTGTGTCAATTATTTTTTTTATATCAATATCAATCGATAGAAATATCAGTAATTATGTCAATTAACCAAATTATTTTTATATATTCGTTAATTTTCAGAATATTGATATTTTATATCAAATAATAAATAAATAAATAAATAAAATAAATGATTAATAATTAAATAAATAAATATAAATAATTTTATTATTTTTCTTTCAATTAAAAAAATTTTACCAACGAATTTTCATAATTTATAAATAATTTTGATAATTTGATGAATTTTAACATTTTTCTGGCTGTTTTACTTTACAGGTCGCGAAAAGCGATCAAGGATGCAAACTTTGACGTAATATTTTTTTTCTTTTTAACGAAAAGACTCTGAAAAGCGTAAAATAATTATTTCTGATAATTTGGTGCGAGGGAAAAATTGGAGGCCGATCTAGGAAGTGCTCGAATAAAGTGTGTCTCTATGGTCGAGAGCAAATGGACTGTGAGAAATTTATCAGTGAGTGCGGATGGATGGACGATATACGAGCAACTATATATATTTCTTTGTACGTTCGAGAGGAAAAGAGAGAAAGAGCGAAGGTCGAGAGGTCGCACGTTGGCTCGCCGAGGCTCGGATGAATCAATGCCCCCTTAACAAAATCTCTTATCGCCTCCAAATTTGACGAAACACATTACGGAATTTAATGCGCGAGTTAAAATTTCTAAGTTTTTTTTTTTTTTATCGAAAAATCCAAATTTTTGGCGAGGGAATTTTTTTTTTTCAAAGAAAAATTGCGATTGTACGAAATTTTGTAAAACTATGTGAAAATCTCACCGAGGTTGAGGGTAAGGACGACTTTGTTGGGATACTCGATGCCCTCGTGCATCGTTTCCGATTGCCACCACGTGGCGTTGTCATTGTTGTCACGATCAGTGAGAAAGGATGCTGGATGGTCTCCAGGGTGGCACAGTTCGCAGGGTTTCCGCTGGACACCGGTCTGTCTGCAAAATTCCGTCGGTCTGCCGTCCTGGCCACACGTGTTGGTCGCTTCCATCAAGACACCAAACGCAGCGTTCTCGAAGGGCGGAATGCATCGCTGAAGATTTTACAAGATTTATCAACTCTACGTCTAAATGTTTCATTGATTTATTTATTTTTATTTATTTTTTATTTATTTTTATTTATTTTTATTTATTTTTATTTATTTTTATTTATTTTTATTTATTTTTATTTATTTTTATTTATTTTTATTTATTTTTATTTATTTTTATTTATTTTTATTTATTTTTATTTATTTTTATTTATTTTTATTTATTTTTATTTATTTTCATTTATTTTTATTCATTTTTATTTTTTTTAATTTATTTTAATTTATTTTAATTTATTTTTATTTATTTTTATTTATTTTTATTTATTTTTTATTTATTTTTTATTTATTTTTTATTTTATTTGTGGCCGAAGATGGAGAAACAATTAAAAATTCGTTAATGAACGAATGAAAAGAAAGGGATTGGGAGATAATATTGCGGGACACAGAAGGCTTTAGTGTTTTTCGCGGATAGCCCGAATGTGAATAGTAGCGAGAAATGGTAAACGAGAGCAGCGAACGAAATCTCGGAGAAACGTAATAAAATGGTATCGCGAAATACGAAGTATGATAGCGATGAGAAGAGTTACGATTCACTCTTTACATTCGATTCCCGTTGCTTTCCCCTCTGGACATCCTGTTTTACTCCAGCATGTCGGATTCATCAACAGAATGTCGTAATTGTCGAGCGGAAATGAAGTTTCGTACGCGAGCGATTTATTACTCGAGGAATTTGTGTTTTTTTTTCCGCTTGGATTTTTCCTTGTACGACTCTCCAATTTTCGGAGATTTCGGTCCAAGTAAAATTCTATCTCAAGGCTTTATCGTGCCCAGCTCGTTCCCTTTTTTTTCCTTTTTTTTTCATTTTATCAACGAAAGTTCAACCGAGTCCGAACTCGCCGGGCGATAACCCACTGTTCTCTCCCGTATCCGTTCCTCGCGTGACGAATCCAAGACAAAAATGGGATGAAATAAAAAAAAAAGACTCTCGATAGACCGAAAATAGAAAATTTTTGAATTGGTTCTCGTCACGCGTCGAACTGCTGATTTATTTATTTATTTTCGCCATTTCATCATGTCGAATTATTTAAAAAACATTTTTTCTCAATAATTAAAAAAAAAAAAATATTCGATCGAGTGGAAAATCGATTAATTTCGTAATTATCGTAATTATCGTTTGGGACTCAGATTTTTTGGTCTGCCGATTGAAATAAATGGAAACTCACCTGCGGGGCACCGAAGTCGTCGTAGCATTTGACCTCGACGCGATTTTTCTTTATTTTGTTAAACTGTCCGTCGTCGAGTTCCGGCTCGCTGTGACTTCCGCTCGTGAAATATACGAACAAAAGAATCGCAACGATTTTCCCGCCCATTTTATCGGTGCGGCAGCGAGAAATCCAAGTGAAAAAGAAAAAAAAAACTCAACGAAACGCAAGACTCAAGCTTTTCTTCCGGTCATCCGTTTGCCAGGGAGTCGCAAACCTCACTGGAGACTCTGACTGTACTAGACTCTCTGTTATGCCACACTGGACCCCCAGCTTTTGCCCTCCCACGATTCTCACCAGCCGGCCTCTCTCTTTCTCTCTCACTCACTCGCTCCCTCTCTCTCTCTCTCTCGCTCTTTCTCCAGTTCTATTCTCGAGATCTCACGAGTCTGTTCCGTGGCTCGTTACAATTATTCCAAAAACTCGGGGACTCTTCCCCGTATCACGTGGCGACGCACATTGCGACAAAAATATCGAAAAACTTTTTTTTTCCCTTTTTTCGCGTTTTATTCGAGATTCTGTGAGAAAAAAGTGTGTCTGTTGACGGAAAGGAAAGTAATAGTCAAAGTAGGAAAGCGAACTTTTCGTTCGAACGACCGGAAATGGCCGGAAATAATTTTTCCGATTTTTTTAACGGATTTTTATAATTTTCAAATTTCGTTCAACAATTCCGAAGAAATAAATCTGATGAGAAGCGAATCGACCGGTTGTGGATTCCCCTTAATACGTGTGCGTCCGTCTTTGTCTAACGAAGAAACCTCAGCAGAGATTCCGGCGAGGCGTCCCTTCACTCGAGGCACACACAAGCGCCGAGTGTCTCGAGCGCCGAGAACGTAAATTTACATTTATTTTTGCTAAGCTCGACGAACATTCAACCGCGGGAGGAATTTGTTGCACCGAGGAATGAAAAACTTGACAAAAACTAACTGCGAACCGTGTGTCAATGTTTTCAAAATTTCGCGTCCACTTACGAAGTAAATATGAAGAAAAAAATGTTGCGGGAAGAGGGAAAGAAAGAAAAATATTGGAAGCGTGTGTTTAGCGGAGTGGCATTCGAGGTACTCGCGTCTCCACTCGTACAGTCTGAATACCGAGCTCTAACTGTGGCCGCAGTCTCTAGAATCTCGAGAGACACTCTCGCACGTTTTCTCATGTCCAATCCTTTTTTTTCTATCTATAGATACGCACCTTCTCTCTCTTTTTCTCCTTTTCCCTCTCGCATGCTCGTTCTCTCTCGCTCTCGTACTGACGCACGTACGATCCTCCAATGAGCGTTACCTGAGCGCGCCCCCCACTCTCTCTCTGTCTTTTCTTTCTGCTCGTCGAGTCCGCCCTCACAAACGAGATGCAGTCTCGACTCTGAGATTTCGTGGCCCGCATGTCGTGCGTTCTTTCTCTCTTCGTGTTACAACGTGTCCCTCGTGCTTCTCCGAGAAGACTGACGTCGAGCGGGCACCGATCGAGCCCTTATTGTCGAATAATCGAATCATTTTTAAATCGTTGATTTCACGTCCATTTTCGACATCGTCCCAAGCGGAGAATATATCGTGTGCGTTCGTGTTGCCGCAATAATATGAAAAACTTATTGTTTTCGTATATATAACGCAAGAATTTCCCTTCTCGTTAGCTACCGAGATATAAAATGCAAGCGCGATATCTGCGCTCGCTCGACTACAAACGAAACATACAGCGTTGCCTGCTGTCTCACCCGGAAACGTTGCTCGCGCGATACCGGGAATTCGTGCCTGCCTACGCGAACCCAAACACACTGTCCAGCACAGTCCGCGAGCCTTATCTTTATTATTCACAGTGTTTGTGTACGTACGAAAACTTAAACTTTGAGCATCCGATTTATGTTGAACCCTTCGAGTACATACTGGGTCATTCTGACCCCAGGAATTTTCTGGCGATTATTTGGCATGTGGATTTTCCTTTTCGTCAACAAATATATTCAGGGGCATGAAAAATTCGTAATTCACTACAAAAAATGTCTCTAAAAAAAATTTTTACTAAAATTCATATTTACGGGAGTACATCGGTTTGAAAAACGCCTCGGGTCAAATTGACCCATGTGTGTACTCCAAGGGCAAACACTGAATTTTTATTCATTCTTGCTTTTGTTTCGATTCCCAAAAAAGAAAAGCGTTTTCTCCCAAAATACTTCCGTTTGGAAAACCCCTCGGGTCAAATTGACCCATGTGTGTACTCCAAGGGCAAACACTGAATTTTATTCATTTTTGCTTTTGTTTCCTTGATTCTCAAAAAATAAAAGCGTTTTTTCCCGAAATACTTCCATTCGGAAAACCCCTCGGGTCAAATTGACCCATGTGTGTACTCCAAGGGCAAACACTGAATTTTATTCATCGTTGCTTTTGTTTCCTTGATTCTCAAAAAATAAAAGCGTTTTTTCCCGAAATACGTCCATTTGGAAAACCCCTCGGGTCAAATTGACCCATGTGTGTACTCCAAGGGCAAACACTGAATTTTTATTCATTTTTGCTTTTGTTTCGATTCCCAAAAATGAAAAGCGTTTTCTCCCGAAATACTTCCATTTGGAAAACCCCTCGGGTCAAATTGACCCATGTGTGTACTCCAAAGGCAAACACTTTGATTTTCAAAAAAAAAAGCGTTTTTTCCCGAAATTCTTCCATTTGGAAAACGCCTCGGGTCAGATTGACCCAGTATGGACTTAGTGCTCATAGAAAATAATGTATTTTCCTCTATTTGCCTGAATAAAAGTTTATGAAATATATTTATTTATTTATTAAGACGTACAACGGTATTTTTGATGGTAAATAAAATTTTTAACGAGATTCTACATTTTATTTGGAGGTTGAGTAAAAATATTTTCAAAGTACCTTTGCAATTGTGTCAAATTATTGAATTGTCGATCGCGGGGGACTCGAGTCTCGTCGACAAAGACGCGACGATCATTTTCGTCGTGGTGGTGCGGTTCGCGATGTTTAACCAGCGCAGCGTTCCAACGCGCGTTGGTCGCTCCGATGTAATCGTTCTCAAGCGTGTCACCGATGTGCATCGCTTCTTCCGGTTTCACACTGATTCCTCTCGTTTTTCCCGCCAAACGGATCGCTTCCTCAAAGATCGATGGATCGGGTTTCTCAACCCCGTGAGTATACGACGCCAGGACGAACGAGAAATATCCTCGGATCTTCGTACTCGCGAGCACCGAATCCAACCGCTCGTCGAAATTCGATATGACCCCCAACACGATACCCCGCGACTCGAGATACTCGAGAATTTCGAGGACCCCGGGGTACGTGTGCCAACATCTTTTGGTCGCGTAACACTCTATCAGCTTGCTGGCAACCTGAATCATTCGTTTTTTTATTTTATTTATTATTCATTTCGAGTCTCTATCTCTTTTTATCTTTATCGTTGAGTTTGGTACGATGAAAATTACAAGTTTCGTGTTCTCAGACACAATTCATGCTTTTCGTCGAATATTTTGTGCGTCTGTACAAATAAATTCACTGTTTTTTTAATTTATTGCTGAAAATCTCGAGGAAATCATTTTTTAGTCGTTCAAACACACAGAAATGTCAAAAATGAATAAAAATTGAAAAAACAGCTGATTGGATTCCGTTTCGTGTCTCTATCTCTTTTTATCTTTATTGTTAAGTTTCGTACGATGAAAATTTCAAGTTTCGTGTTCTGAGACACAAATCATGCTTTTCGTCGAATATTTTGTGCGTCTGTACAAATAAATTCACTGTTTTTCAAATTTATTGCTAAAAATCTCGAGAAAATCATTTTTTAAACAAACCCAAACAGAGAGAAATGTCAAAAATGAATAAAAATTGAAAAAACAGCTGATTGGATTCCGTTTCGAGTTTTCTATCTCTTTTTATCTTTATCGTTAAGTTTGGTACGATGAAAAATTCAAGTTTCGTGGTCTGAGACACAATTTATGCTTTTCGTCGAATATTTTGTGCGTCTGTACAAATAAATTCACTGTTTTTTTTAATTTATTGCTGAAAATCTCGAGAAAATCATTTTTTAATCGTTAAAACACACAGAAATGTCAAAATTGAATAAAAATTGAAAAAACAGCTGATTGAATTCCGTTTCGAGTTTTCTATCTCTTTTTATCTTTATCGTTGAGTTTGGTACGATGAAAAATTCAAGTTTCGTATTCCCAGACACAATTCATGCTTTTCGTCGAATATTTTGTGCGTCTGTACAAATAAATTCACTGTTTTTTAAATTTATTGCCGAAAATCTCGAGAAAATCATTTTTTAATCGTTAAAACACACAGAAACGTCAAAAATGAATAAAAATTGAAAAAACAGCTGATTGGATTTCGTTTCGAACGTGTCTCCGCGTCAAGAACATCGATCACGTGATTTTGTATACAAATAACGTCTGCGCGAGACGAGGTTAGAGATTCTTGCGCATATAAACACGAGCCCATCGCAGGGCTGTCGAAAAAAATACGACAACGAGAGTTGCAGCTGGGCAGACGTACCTTATCGATGGATTCGTCGGAGAGTCGTTGGTCTTGGTCCTTGAAAACATTGTGAACAATGAGTCTCCACCATTTTTCCCAGCCAAGGCCGGTGTGTCTCCCATAGACCGGATGTTCGCGTTCCAATCGTTTGAAATTTTCTTTGAAACTTCGCGCCAATTCGTCTTTATTCGAGACGATGATTCCATGTTGTGAAGCGACTTCGGAATAATGTTCAACGAGTTTCGTCATCAAGAGTGTCCCAGTGACGTCGAAAGTCACGAGACGCGGTCGTACGCGCTTCAACATTATCCTCGCCCCAATTATTTCCCACTAAACTCACAACGCGCACGCATTTGAGCAAATGCGAGCACTTGCAGCTTGATGCACTGTTGTCTTTATTTTTTATTTTATTTTTTCCGACGACAGCGCCGAGCTTCTGCGGTTCTCACGAGAACTAACGTTGCGCGGGACGAGTCAAAGTAGATTTGCGACGATCAAGTTACATGCGTAAACATTCCAAAGTTTCCACGGGTCATTCAGACCCCGAAAATTTTCCCACACCGATTGTTCAGCATTTAATTTTCATTTTTGTCAAAAAAATTCAAAAATAATCGGTACAAAAAAATTTTCAATAATTTCTTTACACAATACTTTAATCAATTCTTAACAAATGGAATAATACATAATACTTCGTACAGTATGTACAATTACTATCCGTACAAGTCCATGGGAGCATGTCGGCAAATTCGCAATTTACATTAAGCCTGATTCAAGTCGTGTGTATCTTATCAATAATATTTCTTTCACAATACATAATTGTATGCATACATATATATATATAAAATGTATATATACATATATCCATCAGATCGTGTAAATTTGTTTATTTTCGAAAAACGTACGCTAGATAATCAAGCATAATTAAAATCTATACTTTCAATTATTTCTATCGACTTAACATAATTTGTGATAGTAAAAAAAAAAACGAAAAATTTTAAACGAGTCGAAGAAAACGAGTCTTGGATTCTCCTTAATTCTCATTCTCGTATTTTCATCCCTCATCCTCTTTTCTTTTCCTCATTCTTATCGGCTAAATAAATTTAAATTGCAATGGTAGCGAACGATGACTCGTCGAGAATAAATCATCCCTCGAGAATCAACTCCATCGAAATTATTTCCATTATTATGATGAACACAATTACGTGGGAGATCGATCGTGATTGCAACAAACAACGGAGTCTCTTATCATTATCAACAGTTTCGTTCGATTAACATTCTCACAGATATTCACACTCACACGTAGACACTATTTCATTGAGACTTGAACTCACGCCCGACGCGATTCAATTTTTTTGTTTTTTTGTTTTTTTTTTCGTAATTGGCAAGATTGAGAGTTTAAGAAATATCAATGTTTTCGCATGTTTATTATGCGATTTCTTCGTTACTATTTATTCTCTATAATCCCCGCTTTGTGCGACTGACAGATTTCGTTTCCTTCCGATGAATGTTGAGACGAGGGCCGAGACTATAATATCACAGATATCGGCCCTCCATTTTCACTATTTTATTTATTTATTTATAAAATGCAGTTTCATTCAACACGAACGTGACGTGATTGTCGTTTACGCATTATTCATTATTATTCACTTCTCTCGTTAATCGTACTTTTGGGCTGAATATTGGAGAATTTTATCATTTTAGTTCGAGTCACGTTTATCGTAGCACCAAAATGAAGATATTTACATCGACTTTAAGGGCTTTCATGATATAGATTGAAAAATATGATGCTCAAGTTTCCAGAATTGGAAAACAACGAAAAATGTTTATTTTTCTTCATTATTTTGATAATTAATGCGATCGATGCAATTTTTCCACTGAATTCAGTTTTTAATGGCAAAGGAGACTGTCTCATTATCGTAGACAAATGCTGTATGAAAATTTTGTGCTTTGCTATAAAAAATGATGAATTTTCGTTGAATTCCAACGAAGCAAACTCCAGCATCGTTATTTCATGATACCGAAGTTTTTATCGTTGGAAAATAAGGAAAAATTGATTTTTCATTAATTATTTCGATAATTAATGCGATCGATGCAATTTTTCCACTAAATTCAGTTTTTTAATGGCAAAGGAGATTGTCTCATTATCGTGGACAAATGCTGTATGAAAATTTTGTGCTCTGCTATAAAAAATGATGAGTTTTCGTTGCATTCCAACGAAGCAAACTCCAACGTCGTTATTTTATGATACCAAAGATTTTATCGTTGGAAAACGAGGAAAAATTTATTTTTCATTAATTATTTCGATAATTAATGCGATCGTTGCAATTTATCCAGTAAATTCAGTTTTTTAATTGCAAAGAAGACTGTCTCATTATCGTGGACAAATGTTGTATGAAAATTTTGTGCTCTGCTATAAAAAATGATGAATTTTCGTTGAATTCCAACGAAGCAAACTCCAGCATCGTTATTTTATGATACCAAAGTTTTTATCGTTGGAAAACGAGGAAAAATGTATTTTTTATTAATTATTTCGATAATTAATGCGATCGATGCAATTTTTCCAGTAAATTCAGTTTCCAAATGGCAAAGAAGACTGGATGAAAATTTTGTGCTCTGCTGTAAAAAATAATGAATTTTCGTTGCATTCCAACGAAGCAAACTCGAAGATTGTTGAAAACTGTGTATATAAATGAGAGTTTATGTTAAAAAAGAAAAAAAAATCGTCACTTTCGTCTCGCGTTCATACTGCCAACATCGCATTGCATTGTAAATAAAAGATAAATCTGCTTAACAGTTGGATCAGTCTCACAATCGTATGTAAAAAAGATTGATATAGAATAAATCGTGTAAATTGATTTATTTTTTGTTTTTCTTTCGTAATAATTCGCTTTTCGCCTCTTGGTCTCTAAATAAATTTACTAATTTCTTCTGTCTCTCTCTCTCACATAATAATTTGCATGAATCTTTGGACGTTCGGATCTCGTCGTCCGCGCGCGCTAAAACGTACAATGAAAATCTTGGATAAAAACGATTAAATAAGTTGAAGAAAAAAAAACGAAATAAAAAATAAAAAATAAATAATGTTTCGGAATTATTGCCAGTTCTCGGACCAACTTTTCGTCCATCCTCAACGCTCCTTCTTCTCCTCCAACACTATCCTCTAAACTGGCAGTGTCTCGTTGCGCTCGTACGCTCGCGTATTATCAAAAAAAAAAAATAATCTTGTATAAAAAATATATTTATGCGGTAGATATTTCATTTATTCGGATAGAACGAATGCATCTTAGGTATTGCAAGAGGAGGATGAAAATTGCGCGGTAAGAAACGGTAGGTACTGATGGATCGATATATTTCGCGAGAGATCAGTCTGATCAAAAATCAATTCCTCAAGTATTCGCATTTTTAACTCAAACTCATGGATTTCGTTGTAAAAATAAATCTTTGAAGAAATTGTACTAGAAGAAAATAATAGGATTTTCCTATCGATTGCACGAGGCGCGTTAACCAATTTCAACAAATTTCTTAATATCGCCCGAAATCCAGGGGAAAATGTTTGCTAGCTTTGTCGAGTTCCGTATTATGCTTCGAACAGGTACTCTTTTTCAATTATTTGTGCTTTTTGCTCGTTTGGGTTTCGATGTCGAGCAACTTGGCCATTTTTCGTCTTAATTATGCTGAATAAATTATTCAATTTCGATCCTTTGGCACACGAAAAGAAAATCTCAGCAAATCCGACAGATTTTTCATGCGGAATTGTGCGAAAAATTACGATTTTTCGTTTTTTTTTTTATAAAATTCTCCAAAATGCTGAAAATTTTTTTTTTCGTGTGTGGGCCGATGGTGGAGGATCGAAAGTTGAAGAGAAAATCGTCTCTTCGGCTTTCGTTCCGGGCAGTGTACGCATTAAAATGTCTTTTTGGTCCATCGAGTAATTTCGTACAGTCGAGTTTTCGATCTTGTCGATTTCTCGTGTCGATAGAGTCTCGACCGTTGGAAATACTGGACGAATAAGACGATTCGTCTGCTATTATCTCGAGTCTCAAGTTCCTCGTCTCCTCAGTACCGCGTGATAATAATAAATCGTAAACACATAATTATTCTTATTGAAAAAAATCATTATTGCTAAATAAGATTTGTACGATTGGGTCAAAGTTGTATTGAGCAGGTGTGAATGTTTTTTCATGAAAATTCTCTACGTCATGGCCGAGAGAGTGTTTGTTTTTTTCGTTATTTCGTGAGAAACGATTCCGAGCCCAAAAAAAAGCTCAGACCGAACGAATCAATGGTTTCTGGTCACTCACAACGTTTCAACTCGGACCCAAGCGTTGTGATCGATTGATTGGCATCTTAGAAAAAACACAGACACGTAAAAAAAAATGAAAAAAAAAAAAAAAATACGATCGGATTAAAATGAAGGGCCTAACGTAACGAAGGATGACTTACGGATACAATGATTTTGATGCTTCGCAGCCCAGAGAACGAGAGGCTACGGATGGGTGTTCGATATTCACGTTTTTAAAATAATTATAAAAAAAAATTCTTTTAAAATAATAATAATAATAATAATAATGATAATAATAAAAAGCGAAAAGGAACGACAAGGACGGGAAGTAAATGCGTATAATCTCACTTATTAAGTATTAGAGCCTGACGTGTGCAGCCTCTAATATCGTAAGGCGTAAGGCTTTAAAGAATTTATCATCACAGTAAATTTTCTATACTCGCTAATAATCGAAAAATCGTAATTATTCATTTTCTTCCTCGAATATCGAGTCAATTTTTTTTTCTCAATATTCTCGAGGAAGAGAACGGGAAAGTTACGATTCGAGCAATGGCAGTGTGTGAGCACTGGGTGAGTGACACAGCCGAAAAGAGAAGCGACGGGGCATCGAAGAGAGAAATTCTTCGGGCCGAAAATTTTCGATAAATTCGACTAAAAATTAATAAATTTTGGACGAGCTGTTGCCTCGCGAGGAGGGAAAACTCGACGAAATAAATAACGACCGAATGGGGGTCTGACAAGATGCAAACGAGATTTTAAAAAGACCGAAATGGTGAGTGAAAAAATTCTCCTCTTCCTTGTCCTTTCTTCTGTTTTTTTTTTTTTTTTCGTATTTTTTTTTTTCTTTTCTATCGAACCCTTCCATAGCCCGTGCGTCGTCCGGGTCTTTTGGTTGCGCGGTTCGCTAGCCTTTAGTCTAATAATTCAAGGTGCCGAGGCCTAGCTCGATGGACCTCGTTGCGAATTGATTTTCGTCGTAAAAAGGGGCGAAAAGGAGGAAAAAATAAATTAAGTTACTAAAAGGGAGAGGGAGAGATATTTGGAGGGAATAACGTTAATTGGTGATGGATTGCCTCGTCGAGGCGTGGATCGCGAAATCAACGAGAGGATTATTCGGTATCGGAGTGACGATCGGGCCCGAGGTACGATCGGACAAAGTTAAATTAGCGTTTTGCGCGATAGCGAGACTTATCGGTTTGCAAATGAGTTTGTCGACTTGCTTTACCGCGACTAATTTAATGGGCAAATCGTTTTTCAATCTTACTGTCTCCGTGAGCATTATTGTTTTGGATTGGACGTTTTTTCCAACCGGAAGTGACTCGTGCTCGTTCGTTATTTTCGTTGCGCCGTCCTTGATGGTTGCGGTGACGAGAATCTTGGTGATTTTGGTCTCGACGATCGCCGGATTCGAAGACTCGTCGTAGCCCGAATCGGACGAAGAATCGCTGAAAATTTTACCACCGACTGGTTTGGCGCTCGCCTCAGCTACTCCCGTCGACGAGGAACTCGAGTCTACGCTGTGGGCTGGACTCGCCGATGCCGAACTGTGCGCCGGACTCGCCGAGGCTGAGCCCAACGACTGCGAATCCAGGAGCGCGCTCTCACGAGCTTCTCGCTGTAATCGCTGCCTCGTTCTACACCCCAGACACGGCTTCATCAGGGAGGGATCAATTATTACCTCTCCGTATGGACCTTTGAATATCGTGCCACAGCAAACGATCTCTCTGCAACATTTTTCCATCAAAAATTAAAATTTGTTTTTTCTTTGGAAACATAAGTGATTTCTTTGTTTTTTTTGAAAAGGTTGCGGCGTGGAATTTCTTCCGGAAGGATCTCTAGCGGCCGTGGGTCTTTTTGACCCGGGCAACAATTTTTTTTCGATCATTTTGTCTTTCAAAACGTTTCCTTTTTAAATGAAACGATGCAACGACTGTTGAAACTATGGAACCTTAAAGGAGAATCAATGAAGAGTATTCCAGAATTTTTAGATTTTTTTTCTCCAAATTTGAGAGATTTTTTGAAAATCTTGGTTTTTAAAACGTTTCATTTTGGAATAAAGCAATGTAAAGACTATTTAAACTATGAAAGCTTAAAGGAGAATCAATGAAGAGTATTTCAGAATTTTTTCAGATTGTTTTTTCTCCAAATTCGCGAGATTTTTCGAGAATCTTGTTTTTTAAAACGTTTTATTTTAAAATAAAGCAACGCAAAGACTATTGGAACTATGAAACCTTAAAAAGTAACAATGAAGAGTATTTCAGAATTTTTTCAGATTGTTTTTTCTCCAAATTCGCGATATTTTTCGAGAATCTTGTTTTTTAAAACGTTTTATTTTAAAATAAAGCAACGCAAAGACTATTGGAACTATGAAACCTCAAAGAAGTAACAATGAAGAGTACTCCAGAATTTTTTCCGATTTTTTTCTCCCCGAATTCGCGAGATTTTTCGAAAATTTCGTTTTTGAAACGTTTTATTTGAAAATAAAGCAACGCAAAGACTATTGGAACTATGAAACCTCAAAGAAGTAACAATGAAGAGTACTCCAGAATTTTTTCCGATTTTTTTCTCCCCGAATTCGCGAGATTTTTCGAAAATTTCGTTTTTGAAACGTTTCATTTTAAAATAAAGCAACGCAACGACTATTAGAACTATGAAACCTCAAAGAAGTAACAATGAAGAGTATTTCAGAATTTTTTCAGATTTTTATCTCCCCAAATACGCGAGATATAAGTGGCAGGACGAAAAAGACCCAAATGATCCGGGACTCGATAAAAAATCGTACGATCCGCGGAGAGTGAACGTGCATCATTGTTTCAAAATGGAAAAACCAAGAGAATGATGCTGTTTGGACGCTCACATTATTTACAAGGAAGATTCTACGGTTTCGAGAATTTTGGCGTGTTTCTAGAGTCGAAAAATTCGAGTTTTGCGTTAAAGTAGAAGGAAAGAAAGAAAAATACCGTTTAAAGTACGTGAGGTCGATCCAGCCATGAAAATCTGCGGCATTATCGTCGATTGCTATCGATTGAGGATTGTTTAGCCTTTTGTTAGTGCCGACTGTAGTGTCATCGCTACCCGCAGGACTTTCCGCTCTGCTGGAACCTTTGCTGTCGGCGTTTGCCAAATATTCCTCTGGAAAATCGTAACGAGAGAATTAATAATTTTCGTGCCCGCGACCACGATCCTCCTGAACGAAAAAACGAGATTTCGTGATTTATTCGGTTGTTAGTTTTTCTGGTGAACCGATTTTTCTACTTACCAGCAAGATCGTCGCTGACGATCGGGCTCTGCTCGCGAAATCGGTCGGGCTTCAGATACACGTGTTTTTTCTTCATTATTTTTTCAATTTTCTCGATATTTTCCTTTGGTTTTTTCTTGTTTTTTGACTTGAATTTCGTCAGGGACTTGATACCAGGGCCTGCGCGAGCATCGACGACCTTGAAAAACGTAAAAATGATCGTGAGTCCAAGAAAAATATGAGAATCGGAAAATCAGCAACGAATTTTCTCGAAAAATGATTTTCTCGTCGCGGGGAAACGTCGATAATGAGCAGAAAAAAAAACTCACGTGTCGCCAATTCCGATCGCTGCCGGCTGGCAATTTCTTCCATCTCTTGACGAGGAGAACGCAAGCGTTGCAGATTTCGCCGGTGCGCCGTTCCTCCAATTGAAAACACTCGATAAAATCCTCCTCGTACTTTTTGCTGTCGGTGAACCTCGAGCTACTCGATTTCGCTTTGCAGATGCAGCAGCCGGTCGGTGACCGGTAAACCTTTGGTTTATGAAAACTAAACATATTGCCTGAACTGTCTTCTCACGACTGGGCTCAATTGTTGACAATTTTTCTGCAACATTCAAAAATGAAAAAGAAAATGATTATTCACGTGACAGCGTGAGAGCTCGCCTTTGGGAGTCTTCGCTCACAACGTCGACCTTTATTTCTATCAAAATTATTTCATCGTGGCCAACGGGGCGAGAATTTTTGAGTTTTTCGAGATTTTTTTTTTTTCTCCAAAAATTTTCGTTTGTTCGAGAGTTTTTCGAGATTTTTTTTTCTCCAAAAATCTTCGTTCGTGACGTTAACCTCGATTTCTATTTAAAAAAAATCATTTTATCGTTGTTGATAGCGCGAGAATTTTAATTTTGCGATTTTTTCCAAGATTCTTCGCGTTTCTGACGTAAATTTTAATTTCCATAAAAATGATTTCATCATTGCTAACAGTTGGATAGTTTTTGAGTTTTTTTTCTCGAGAGAGAGTCTTCGTTTATAAATTATAAATAATAATATATATAATTAATTATATATAATATTATATATATATATAATAATATATATAATATTATATTATATTATATTATA
>JBAJMU010000010.1:2233805-2351442 GCA_037952995.1 Hyposoter didymator
CCTGCCGCGCAAGACACTGGATCGCAAACTCGAGATCCGAGAATAACTTTTTCGAGTCTCCAACATGGATATACATATATTTATCGATCGTTATCGCGTCTTGCTTCATTCTCGATCCATTCTACGATGTTTCGTGATAATATTGACGATCGCGTCGCGGCCGTTGACGAATTTTTGTCAAATGACCCTGGTCGCGAGAGCGCCGCCATTTTGTTGCTTTTTACGTTCGATTTTTGGTATTTGATCGCGATGGACGGTGGCGAGCGAGTGTCAAAACGAGAGAAAACAAATGAGTTTGCGTGAAGAAGGAAAAAGAAACTTGACGCGGAGATCGAAACCGGATTTTTGTTGCTCGATGTTTTTTTTGTACTTTTTCCAACTTAAAGATGGCGCCAACAATGATTTCTCAAGGGATTCTTGTTTCGGCACGTTTCGTCAAGGAAGCGAGACAAAAACAAGCAAATTACGAGAGGGACGGCAAAGTAGAGTAGTGGAACGACGAGGAAGAGCAAAAAAAAAAACGGGAGACGAAAAAGAAGCGCGCGATGTGTGGAAACTGCGACTCGGTCGGTACGCGCGTCCTACATGCACGAGAATTCGTACAAACGTCCGCGCGTAAGAATATTGTAACCGGCATAAATGGTCGTGTTTGTGAGAGAAAATCGCTCCGGTGCATAGAGAGACGCTCGCGAGGAGCAACACGAGGGGAGGGTGAGAAATGTGGGAGACGTGGGTTGCGCGAGGGCGAGTATGGCGCGTGGCACAACACGGTCGCCGCCATTGCGCTTCCTTCCTTCTCCCTTCTACGCGCTCGCTCCTCGTTCCCCCCACTCTGGCGCGAGCGAGGAGCTGCCTGTCGGAAAGAACGGCGTAAGGCGCAAAAAGCTCGAGAATAAAAAACTGACAAATTATCGATAAACAAACGAGCCAGTAATTCTCCCAATTTTCCGAAAATAAACACGCGAATTATGGAGAAACGAGAGACAGATCGCGCAAGCAACTGCGTATCGGTTCGGCAGCGGCGACAACGCACACCGCGAGACAGCCGCACGCATCGCGCCATGACAGATATCAACACAAACACGCGAAAACAGCAGTTTGCACTTGGCATCAATGAAACCAAAGAATTTAAACGATTGACACGATTTTCAAAAACAAACGCATCACGAGATTCGAGTTTTTTTCATTTCGCCATTCAATGATTGTTCGGACTTTGTCTCCCGACCGAGCAGGGCACGCGTCGCTCCTGTCAATTTTTTGAACGAGCGCCAATCCCGAAAAAATGCATGTCAATTATGAGAGAAATATTGTTCGAAGGATCGAAGGAAAGAAATGAGAGATCGCAGTCGATATTGACAATGTCACGTTGACACAACTCACCGACAGTCTCCACCGATCGACGAGATTCGAAAAGACGTTGAAAAATCCCACCACCACCACGAGGTTTTGCCTCTTTTCACGATTTCTCCTTCACGTCCCTTTCAACTTTGGTAACTCGCGAAAAGTCGAAAACTTTTGGATCAAGGGACGTTAACGCGCCGTCTCATACGCTGGCACGTTCGTTGCACGAAGAATCGCGGAGAAACGCGAGTAGACGCTCGCGCGAACTAACATACTTGTTTCGTTATCTCACGCTTTTTCGCACTTCTCTAAACTTGACAATTTCCCTTTTAATCCTTTTTTATTCACGAATTATGAGAGACACCGAGTTTTTTTATTTTACGATAATGACAAACTTTTTCTACACTATTTATTCGTTGCAAACGATTTTATATGCACGAGCTGCGAGCTTTACCTTTTCAATACAGGTGACGGACAGATTTGAGAGTCCCTCTGCGCAGCTCGTTCCGCGCAGGGCTCTGCGGCGGCTCTTGGCCACTGCTGGAGTCAAGCGAGCGCGCAACAACGACTCGCAGCCCGCGAATAATCCACTGTCATCCACGACGAATATTCTCTGGACAAAACACTTTTTCCTTTTGATTATTCCTTCTCGCGAATCACCGAAAAATCTATATTCTTTCCCGATGCTTTTCCCCTCAAATTTTCGTAGCGCGCGATCACGCGAAAAAAGATCGCGACGAATTTCAAGCGACTTCCGGTCAAAAGCGTCTTTCTCCTGTAACTAACCTGTTTGTCGTTCGGATTGCGCCCGAAAGCTGTTAACCGATAAAATGAATGATGGCTTTTTCGCAGTTAAAATCGCGTGAAAAAATAAACACGAGCGTCACTGACTCGCGAGCATTGTCGAAGCGTCGCGATTATTTTAAAACGCTATTGTTACGAAGAGACGCGCGCGAGCAACTGACAGACGAATGACAGCAGAAGAATGACGTTCGAAAGTATTGTTTTCACGCTTGCGAAATGCGCGTGGAGGGGGGATGACGTAGCACACACGATCTGTGGCTAGTGCGTTTGTCACAAAAGTCAGAGATCGGGTAAATAAACAAGGCAATCGTATGGCAAATACGTTACTCACCGAAAGATCGAGGAGCGATTAATGCCGCGGCAGAGTTCACTGTCGATGTTGAACTTTGGGTGTTTGTGTGATGATTACGAATCGTGGCTGACTGATGATTCCCGTGTGGAAAATCGCGACCGGCGTCGCTCCGAGTTTTGACAGACTAGTCGCTACGACAGCCACGCTCGTGGTGGGGAGGGGGGGGGAGAGCAATGGCTCGCACGCGAGAGAGAAGGAGGCCAGTCGGGCGCTGCTGATTGGCGCGGGAGCACTGCGCGAGTCAAGCGAGTCGCTCGCACGTCGCACGAGCCATCGCGCTCGAGACAGGTGTGAGCCGAACAGCTGATTTCTTCTGGTTGCTGCCTTTTGACGTTTTAGCCCTTTTTTATCCACCTTTGCCGCGATTTTCATTCAACTTGCTCTCGTGCGTATTATTCTTCGCCTCGAAACGCTCAATAAAATGCGCAAATCTCTCGCTAGCGAGTGACATCCTCG
This sequence comes from Hyposoter didymator, assembly GCA_037952995.1. Taxonomy (NCBI): domain Eukaryota; kingdom Metazoa; phylum Arthropoda; class Insecta; order Hymenoptera; family Ichneumonidae; genus Hyposoter; species Hyposoter didymator. The sequence continues at coordinate 2,236,759 of JBAJMU010000010.1, forward strand.
TGCGTCAATCGTGCCGAATCCTTTCTGACGTTTGTATACATTTTTATATTTTTACGCTCGATCCAACTTTCGCCGGATTGCCTGCATTTTTCCGCAGTTCATTTCGCCTTTTTCGTAACAAAGGTCCCGGCTTACGACATGGCCAGTCCAGCTGCTGCTGCTGCCAACAGCAACAATGCTTACAGTTTCAAAATCGTTCTTCTCGGCGAAGGCTCCGTTGGAAAAACCTCCGTTGCCCTTCGTTACTCCGAGGACGTCTTCAACGACAAGTCCATCTCCACGACGCAGGTAAAAAAAGAAAAAAACAAAGAAAAACGTTTATTTTTCGGGAAAATGTCGAAAATTTCACGTTCCTCACAAAAATTTCCTCATTTTTTTGCTCAGGCCGCGTTTTTCAAGAAAAAATTAAACATCAACGGCAAAAGAGTCAATCTCGCCATCTGCGACACCGCCGGCCAAGAAAAGTTTCACGCCCTCGGTCCCATTTATTATCGACAGTCCAACGGAGCCATTTTGGTCTACGACATAACGCAGGAGAGAACTTTCCAGCAGGTGAATTCCGCTCGCTTTCTTCCCTTCATTCTTTTTCTACCGAGACTCTAGTATTTCGACTCCCCGTAGGTCAAGAGCTGGGTCAAGGAACTGAAAAAAATCCTCGGCGGAGAAATTCTCCTTGCCATAGCCGGCAACAAAATTGACCTTGAAAAAGACAGAAACGTTACCATCGAGGAGGCTGAAGAGTAAGTGTGACTACATTTCAGGAATCGTAGAAATTCATACTGCCAGTGACTAGATTGCAATTTTACCCTCTCCGTCGAGCTTACGGGTCTTTTTGACCCAAGCAACGATTTTTTTTGCAGAATCTTGTTTTTCTAAATGATTCATCTAGAAAAAAACACATGCAACGACCACAAAAACTTGAAAACCTCAAAATAGAATCCATGGAGAGTATTCCAGAATTTTTAAACATTTTTCTCTCCAAATACGTGAGAATTTTCGAAAATCTTTTTTTTAAAACGTTTTATAAAAAAATTAGAAAATGCAATGACTATAAAAACTTGAAAACCTCAAAATAGAATCCATGGAGAGTTTTCCAGAATTTTTAAACATTTTTCTCTGCAAATACGTGAGATTTTTCGAAAATCTTGTTTTTAAAACGTTTTATAAAAAAAATTAGAAAATGCAACGACCACAAGAACTTGAAAACCTCGAATCAGAATTCATGGAGAGTTTTCCAGAATTTTTAAACATTCTTCTCTGCAAATACGTGAGAATTTTCGAAAATCTTGTTTTTAAAACGTTTTATAAAAAAATTAGAAAATGCAACGACCACAAAAACTTGAAAACCTCGAATCAGAATTCATGGAGAGTTTTCCAGAATTTTTAAACATTTTTCTCTGCAAATACGTGAGAATTTTCGAAAATCTTGTTTTTAAAACGTTTTATAAAAAAATTAGAAAATGCAATGACCGAAAAAGCTTGGAAACCTCAAAATAGAATCCATGGAGAGTATTCCAGAATTTTTAAACATTTTTCTCTCCAAATACGTGAGATTTTTCGAAAATCTTGTTTTTAAAACGTTTTATAAAAAAATTAGGGGATCCACAAAAAATCTCGATCCGCGGAGGCTTAAATAGCATCGTTCCTCGTTTTCTCAATATAAGAAATAACTAACAATGTTTTTTTTTCATCTCGAAAGATATGCGAAACAAGTAGGAGCGGTGCATTTCCACACGTCAGCGAAGTTGAACCGAAACATAGAGGAGATGTTTTTGGATTTGACGCGAAGAATGATGGCCTACGCGGACGAGATGGAGCAGAAGGAATCATTGACGCGAACAAACAGTATGCGACGAAACGTCGTGATAGTGGAGGACGAGATGGACGAGAGCAGGACGAGCAAGAGTTCTTGCTGCGGCGGTGGCGGTTCCTCCCAGGCCTCGTAACTCGGGGCCTCCATCGCTTTAGTCCCTGAAACCCCGAGCGAAAAGCTTTAAATATTCTATAATACGTATCCATACACAAAGAGAACGCGGGTTTCGAATAACAGGCGCCCAAAATTTCCATCTGCCGTCGAGTTATGAAAAAAAAAAGGAAAAAAACGATCAGAAAATCATTTATCGATACAGAGATTTGTATAATATTCTATTGTATGGATTCATTAATATATCAGATATTAATTATAATCAATTATCAAATTATAGTCAATTATAATTTATATTGCAATTATAATTATAACCAATCGTAATTGTTGCAATTATAATGACAATTAATTGTAATAATTGCAATTATAATTATAATCGATTGTAATAATTGCAATTATAATTATAATTAATTGTAATAATTGCAATTATAATTAATTGTAATAATTGCAATTATAATTATAATTAGTTGTAATAATTGCAATTATAATTAATTGTAATAATTGCAATTATAATTAATTGTAAAAATTGCAATTATAATTATAATTAATTGTAATAATTGCAATTATAATTATATTTAATTGTAATAATTGCAATTATAATTAATTGTAATAATTGCAATTATAATTAATTGTAAAAATTGCAATTATAATTATAATTAATTGTAATAATTGCAATTATAATTATAATTAATTGTAATAATTGCAATTATAATTAATTGTAAAAATTGCAATTATAATTAATTGTAAAAATTGCAATTATAATTATAATTAATTGTAAAAATTGCAATTATAATTATAATCAATTGTAATAATTGCAATTGTAATGACAATTACTTGTTATAATTGCAATTATAATTATAATTGTAATAATTGCAATTATAATTATAATTAATTGTAATAATTGCAATTATAATTATAATTAACTGTAATAATTGCAATTATAATTATAATTAGTTGTAATAATTGCAATTATAATAAATTTTAATAATTGCAATTATAATTATAATTGATCGTAATAATTGCAATTATAATTGTAATAATTGTAATAATAATTATAATTAATATCCCGAAGGTATGATATTTGCCACATCATTATTTTTGCGATAATCATGCAATTTTGTTGAATATTTTCTAATAACAGCTTATACGTAATATCTGATATATATATATATATATGACGATAAAGTACGAAGGGTGTATATATTAGACGTTTTTCTATGTACTCTGTGAAGATGTAATACATCCGTTTTAAACGTCAAATCATGCACTGTTTCTCGTGCCAGGTTCTAAGCCAAAAAAAAGGAATTGCGTTGCGAAAGAAAAAAAAATACGACAGAAGTTTTTTGTGGTGATTATTATTGTGCGACGATTTTTTTGAGAACGATGGATTTCTATGGTGATGAGAATTTTTGCATGAATGGGATCAAGGCTGCGCGAATCGCGCTCCTCGGATCTCCCTCGGGACATGATTGTGAGGGAATTTGAACAACGATAACCGAGTCGATTATCAATGTAAAGTCTGAGCAACAACCCCGCGACTCGATTATCCACGTTATCGACGCCATATTAATATTTATGTGTAATTATGCAACAACGACGCGATTGCTCGCTCGGTACGAAAAGCTCGAATGACGTTTTACAAAGAAAATAGAGAATTTCTACAGCTCGATGCACTTGCGACGAAAGTCTTGAGGAAACGTCATTCATCGTGCTATTAATCTCGTTACGACGACAGTTTATTATTCGGAGATTTAAGGAAATTACGAAAATATTAATAAACCGATTTCCTATACGATTTATTTCCATTATGCCTGTACGCTATTCCGAGGTACAATTTTTTTTGTCCTATTCTATCACAGGTACAGGTACATTTATCATTTTATTAAACAAGATAAATAAATAATTTGAAAAAGTCACACACTCGATCGCGACGACTCCCATCACGAATAAACCTTTCACACACTTTTACTAATCAACGAATACGAGATTCACTCTTACACTGCTTTTCTATCGATTTTCTTCGTCGAGAATTTTTTTTACATGCTGCAGATGGCGATTTGTAAAAAAAAAATCTCGCTTTTTTTTTATGGGTCTCTCGTAATTCGAAAATTGTGAATTTTCAATAAATTTCTTTTACGTTCTTAATACCGAGCTACCCGGCACACTGGGAATGAAATTTTGTTACTCGATATTTTGTTGAATACGGTGAACTAAATATTTGTTTGATAATTCCAAAATTTTCGTCATTTTGGCAGGATATTCGCTTTCTAATGGAATTGTCAGCGAAATTTACGAATGGAACGACGAAAATTTGATTCCAAAGAAACTTTCTACATTATTTCTTGCTGCGATGACACTATTTTTGGGATTATTCAAACAAAACGTTCAAGTCGAACGTATCGAACAAAATTTCCATCTTTTTCAACAAAATTTTGTTCAAAAATCGTCAATATTGTGTGGAATACGGTAAACTAAATATTTGTTTGATAATTCCAAAATTTTCGTCATTTTGGCAGGATATTCGCTTTCTAATGGAATTGTCAGCGAAATTTGCGAATGGAACGACGAAAATTTGCTTCCAATGAGACTTTCTAAAACATTTTTTGCTCCAATGACACATTTTTGGGATTATTCAAACAAAACGTTCAAGTCGAACGTATCGAACTAAATTTCCATCTTTTTCAACAAAATTTTGTTCAAAAATCGTCAATATTGTGTGGAATACGGTGAACTAAATATTTGTTTGATAATTCCAAAATTTTCGTCATTTTGGCAGGATATTTTGCTTTCTAATGGAATTGTCAGCGAAATTTACGAATGGAACGACGAAAATTTGATTCCAAAGAGACTTTCTACATTATTTCTTGCTGCGATGACACAATTTTTGGGATTATTCAAACAGAACGTTCAAGTCGAACGTATCGAACTAAATTTCCATCTTTTTCAACAAAATTTCATTTTCAGTGCAGTAATGATACGGAAATGATATTTTTTAATGCTCGTTTTCTATTTTCATGGTGAAACACGATCACGTGGTATCGAAGAGTTTTCTGCAATCGAGTGATTAGATCGTATCGTTCGAGAGTCTCAATTAATCGACGAAATTCATTTTTCTTACGTGACCACGCAGATTTTCGTTAAAAATCATTTTTTTTTGTTTTTTGTGTTTTTTTTTCAATTTTCAATTGTTATTCGTTTTATTATAAACTATTAGAGTATTTAGTATTTACATTGATGTTAATTATGAATACAGGATATGCCCCGATGGGATTGACACAGTGAGAAACCGTGGCATCATTTTTCTTTGTTTCCCATTTCCCTAAACAACGATGAGAAAAAAAATTGTTTTGGAATGTTTTTATTTTTTGGCTTCACCTGCGTTTTTGTTTTTTTTTCTTTTTCTATGTTTCTCTGGGTTATGGACGCAATTCGGCACAGCGCTTCGTTTCCTGTGGTGTCGCATCGACGCAGCTCTAAATCCTGTGGACGATTTTAGCTCGGCATCATTTCAAAATCCATTTTTTTCGCTTTTATCGCGTCCAAACGATTTTTTCTCCATTTTTCTATGAATTAATGCTATTAAACGATTTACATTAACGACATTATGACATTCTCGTTAATCTTTGGTATACAGTGAGAAATTCGGTATAAATATCATCAACGACCCCGATTAACTTGGATTACAATATTTCTTTATAAATATTAACGCTTTCGAATCGTTCTGCCAAAAGGGAGAGATTGGGGGGGTTTGGGAACGAGAAGGATCGGGAGATTGTGTGTGGACACGTCGTTACGACGATTATTATGCTATTGTGCATCTTTTGTGACCAAGTTGTCCGCGTCGCTTCGAATCGCGACCGACTCCTCGATTTTCTCCTCTTCGCGAGTCCGGATTTTTTTTTCATATTGTCGAAACAAGATTCAACGAGAAAGGAAGGAGGTATGAGTTTGTTAGATCCGAGAGACGAAATCGCGCGACGATTGCGATTCACTGGCTCGGATAATTTGTTAAATACGAAAAAACAAAAAAAAAACAATATTTCGATAAAAGATAAATAATCGCGCCGACTACTTGGTAACCGGACGGTCTGAATCTCCATTTTTCTTATTTTCTTTCCTTTTTAGGCCTTTGGCAATTTTTTCTCTTTTTTTTTTCTTAAATTTCAATCAGCACATTGCTGCATCCTTTTGTTTTCGTTCGTTCAAATGATAAAAATTTTGTCTTGGTAGGTAAATACGAAATCGACGAATTGATTGATTGGTCCTATCGCTGAGAGTGACATTCCGGTCGACGGAGGAGATCGCACGAGATTCGGACCGAACACCACTGCCAAATTACTCGACGTCATCTTGTTCAGATCGCACCGATCCATTACCTGCAAAACTCATTCACGTTCACAACTCCGCTCCACTATATTTTGACGAAGAAAATTTACTTTTTTTTCAAATCCAAAAGAAACTTACCCTCGATAAAAATTGTACAATATATTTCAATAAGGTGTAGTTGTCCTCGGGGAGTTTCTCGAGAACAAGAATTTTCACTCTGCGTGGTCGTTCGTCCTTGGAAAGAGCTGCAAACATTTATTTTATGAAATCAAAGTTTATTTTCACTCGAAAAAATAGATTATTCATTTATTATTTATTTATTTATTATGTAGTGGAGTTTTTACATGCATACCCTTGGCGGGTTTGTACATGGTGTGCTTCCCGTACCCCTTCTTTCATCCCGTTCCACCTTTTTCTCTCATCCCCTTTTCCACCATTCACACTTCCCCATTCGTCTCCTCTCCACTACGCACACATGGACCTACTATTTTACGTGGGTTCCGAACCACAGAGAGTACAGCTTGGGACACTTAGAAAAATCCATTGGTGTCGGCGGGAATCGAACCCGGGGCCCACTGTGTGAGAGCCGGGCTCGTTACCACTGAGCCACTGCCTCTCTATTTATTTATTTATTTATTTATTTATTTAATTATTTATTTATTTAAATATTTATTTAATTATTCATTTATTTACTTATTTATTTATTCATGTATTCAATTATTTATTTATTATAGTATAGTATTTATTTCCAAGGTATGCCCTTGCGGGCTTTTACACAGTTCCCCCCCTACAATTTTTTCAATATTATTTATTTATTATTTATTTATTATTTATTTATTATTTATTTATTATTTATTTATTATTTATTTATTATTTATTTATTATTTTTAATTATTTTTATAATTATTTTTCAAATTTATTTTTAATTATTTTTCTAATTATTTTTCAAATTTATTTTTAATCATTTTTCTAATTATTTTTCAAATTTATTTTTAATCATTTTTTTAATTATTTTTCAAATTTATTTTTAATCATTTTTTAAATTATTTTTCAAATTTATTTTTAATCATTTTTTTTATTATTTTTCTAATTATTTTTCAAATTAATTTTGAATTAATTTTTTATTATAGATTATCGATTATAAATGATTGAGTAGAACAGAATGTGGGAAAAAAAGATCTTACTTTGGAACTGCGTGATTTCGTCGTACAGTTCGTAGGTCATTAAGGGTTCGTCGAGCTCGCGTAAGAATGTTTTTAGAAGAACAGCAGCTATGTGAGGATCGCCTTGGAAATCAACGGGCAAGCCATGATTGCATCGGTTTTGAAGTTCCTTGACCATTGCGACGTTTGCCGATCTCCGGAATATTCCCTCGGTTTCTAATGCTGGAAAATTTGGAGGGTTTTTCAAAGCCTTGTCACTCGCGTATATATAGGTTAATGGGATTTTCTTACCGTCCGGAGTGTCGAGAAACTCGACGCACTGTCGCACGATCGGTGGAATCGGATCGCCCCCGTTGTTGTCTTTTATGAATTGAAGACTCGCACCGAATTGCGTCGTTCCTATTGGCGTCGCGACTGGCACGCTCGGCACACGGTTCGCCGATGCGTTTTTTCGGTTTTTCGTCATCAGCTGGTCGTCGTGGCTGGAAAAAGAATTTTTTAACTCTAGAAATTCATAAGAAAATCTCGGTTAATGAGACACGAGGTTTTTACTTTTTTTTCCACTTACTCGATCACTTGCTGCGGAATTATCAGCTGGTCGAGGTTTATGTATTGTGCCAATTCCTCGAGATAATTTACGTACATCATCTTACGTCCGAATTTTGCACTAGAAATAATTATTTCATCGAGCAATTGAATTTTTTGAAAAAAGAAAAAAAAAAAGAAAAAAAAAGAAAAAAAAAAAGAAAAAAGAAAAAAGCTCGTGGAAAAAATGGACGAATTACCTGATCGCAGGCTTGAATATCTGCCAAACAATTCTTATGAAATTTGTGGGATGAACGAGATACAAGGCTTTCAAGTTTTTTTTATATTTCCTGTCGAAAGCTTTGTAAGCCTGCCACAGCCAAGAGAGCGGTGGTTTGTTCTTTGACGTAAGGCCATGGTGAAAATAAACTAAACTGTAATCCTGCTCGACGAATGTGTCCAATGTGTGCGTCAGATATCTGTCGAAATCGCAATTATTAGTATTCTTCCTTTGTATAGAATTGTAGAGGTTTCGTTAACCCTCCGTAGACACACATGGGTCTGGGGGGCCCATCCAGCGAATGGCTCGAATTTTCAAGTTTTCGTATCGATTCTCATTGAATAATAACAAAAAAACGAATTCTTATCGATCGCTCGGTACAGCCTCGCTTTTTATGGATCCAGAGCAACTTTCCTGAATTTTTTTCGATTTTTTAAACTTTTTTTAAAATATTTTTAATTATTTTTTATTTTTTTTCATTTATTTTTATCGAGAATTTGTTTAATTTTCAAAATTGTGTTAATTTTTTGAGGAAAATACTTTTCGGGCCTTTGCCAAGGGGAAAAGAGAATTTTTGATGAAAATGAAGAAACCTGAGAAGCTTGGCGTGATTGAAAACTTCTTTTCCAACCGGCGGGAGTTTGCACGCGGAAACGACGATGACCTTTCGTCCGGCGCTGTCATCGCCGACAACCTCGACGATTCCGAGTCGCGAGATGTCGAGATAGTCCTCTTCGTCGGCCAATTCCTCGTCCAGGGCTGCCAAGTCGTCGGCTGTTGGGAATTTCGATCCAAAAGCTCGGTAAATCCGTAGATTATTCGTGGAGGAATAAATTCTTTGGACAAAATGTTTCTCACCGGTTTCTATAACAGGCGCGTCGACTAGGGCCTCTTCAAAATTTTCTTCTATCGTCCCATCGCTCACGGGACTTTCTAGATAATCAATTCCACTTCCGGCTACTCCTATACTGAGATCCAATTTTTCTTCCAGTAGCCTCGAAGCTGGAAAACCATTAAAAATCGAATTTTTCGTTCTATCGATAAAAAGGAGAAAAAAAAACGACAATAGAACGCGCGAGGAACCAAAAAGACGACTGACGCGACATAAAATCACGTAAATCTTACGGAATTTTGAAATTTTCAAAAAAAAAGCGATCGACGCTCCAATTTGCGGAAATTTCAAGATTTATCACTAATTTTTTTTTTATAAATCGAGTATCTCAATAAATAGGAAGGTTGCTATTCAATTTTGGAAAATATCGATTCAACAGTTTATTTTAGTTCGTGAAATTCAAACGAATATACTTTTTTGTATGATGCCGAAGTTTGCATCGTTGGAATGCAACGAAATACTATTTTTTCTCGAGCAGAACTCGTAATTATTTAATATTTCGTCTGGACAATAAAACGATCGTCCCTTTCCACCCGAAAATTCAATGGACACGAAAAATTGCGACAATTTTCAAAATTCCATGAATAATCAATAGCTCAAACATTTTTCGTTAAATTCCAACGATGCAAACTACAGACTCGTTTTTTTTGTGATATTTTAGAAGCAGGAGATTTACCGTTGTTAGTCGTTGCCTGTAATTCCGTGTCGTCAAACTCCAAGTTGGGCTCGTAGTCGTGATAATCGGAGAGACTGGGATACGGATCCTCCGATTCATTGTTTACTCCTGCAAAGAATAATTATCGTGAAAATACCAAAGAGAATCGTCGACCTGAAGAAACAGGGCCAAGCTCTAAGTTGCATGAATATTGAAAAAAAAAAATCGAAAATACAGAGAAACGATTTTTTTTCTGGCAAAAAAAAAAAAGAACCGCTTGGTCCAGGATTTTCGATGAATTGTAAAAACTTTCAGAAAAACGTGTAGCCAGATTTTTACGTGTCGGTAGGAATTTTCTTTACCACCCACGACATTCGCGTGGGCTATTCCTGTTCGAGTTTCTAAAAAATTCGGAACCAACACACTTTTTTTTATACAAAATTACGAATTGGGCGAACAGCCTGGAAATCTGGTGTAAATTTTTTTTTTTTAATTATTTAAAAATCAGTGTCGAATTTTTTCGAGAATTTTGATTTTTATTTCGTAAAAAATCGAGCAATGGGATGAATTTTCGGGTTCATGGTGTCGTGGACAGGATTCTTGTGAATTTTATCGAATTTTATCGAATTTTTCAAACAGTTGGGACGATAAACAAAGTTGCAAAACGAATTTTCTATGGGAAGGATGTGGGATGTTGTGAAGATTGCCGAGAAGATGCACAAAGATTTGAAGGTTAACTCTGGCTGTCGTAACATCTGACAAAATCGGGGATTGGTGTGATTGATTTTCGACAAAGCCGCAGGACGGTAAAAGTCGTGATATTCAATGGGAGTTTGTATTTTTATGGTGTCATCGTCAAAGGGCCACAAACATGGAGAAATTTCGTAAGATTGTCGTAATGCTTGGGTCGCACCCACTTTGTTGTTCAGCTGTCAAATTGTTTGTAAATTTTGATGGTGCAGCACGATCGAATAAGAAACATCGTGGAGAATGGAGATTCGAAAAGGGAAAATGGCCCTGCGGCGTAAAGTTTAGAGAGAAGCGTGAATGTTTGTGGAGAATAAAAAAGTTGGAAGGAAAAATAAGGCACGATTTTGGTCTCACCTGTCAAAGCTCGAGCTGGACTGGGGGAGACTTGATAATCCGCTTCCATTTTTTCAGGAAGACACACACTAAACTTAACGGGCCCGAATCGTTAATATTTCAGGCTCTCGAAAATAACGGCAAAAGAAAGAAAAAAAAAGAGAGGCACGCACGAAAGATTAACGAAAAGAAACGAATCGTCAATGTCCTCTCGCGTATCTCCAACGTAGCGACATCATTTTATAATTCACGCGCGAGCGCGCGCGTGCGTGTGTATACGTGTAAATGCGTGTGATTGAAAAAAGATAAAAGTCGTGAGCGAGGAAGGGAGGGGGGGGGGAGGGTGAGCGTTTCGGTGAGGAAAGAAAAAAGAAAAATGACTGACAACGAACGCGGAGCCTTATCGCGCTTTTATTCACGCGTCCTCGCCATACGCATCGAAAACGTCAAACTGGTCAAGTCCCACGATGGACTTCTGCTCGCGCGCGGCACAATATTCGCGGTGCTCGTCGTGTTCTTCGCGAACACGACTGTACAACTGCGACTCGCGAGCACTCGCACACACACGCGATTCACAACGGCCCGGCCACTTCCCAAAGGGCGGGGGGTGCAGCGCTGGATCCGAAAATGCGTGTCTCTCCAGTTGATAATCTCCGCGACACTTATTTCGGGACACTTTACTAGAAAATTTGTTAATTCCGGAAAAATCGACAAAAATCCGCGTTTTTTTTTCAAATTTTCGACCAAACTGCGGAAATCTGTTTTACCGACCGCTGCATCAAACGGCATCGTTCTTGACGGAGCGGAATAAAAAAGTTCAACGCTTTTTTGATCGCGCGTGCGATTTCGTTATGTTTCCAAGTTTACCGTTGCTCTCGGGGTGCCTCGTTTTCCCGCCAATTCTGTAGAAATGCGCGGGTCTCTGTGTTCTCACAGTGAGAAGAAAAATACCGGAAACAAAAAACGTTGTTCCTCCCGCCACGAGAGCGACGAGAGATCGAAAACAAAAGAAAAATGCCTCGTAACATTTTTACATCGTACAGAAAATGCCTGTAGTAATAAAAAACTTATTCCAAATCGGTTCACCGGTGAATTTGCATCTGAGCACGAGTGACTCGGAGCTCAGTTCCGACGACGCAAATTTCAGCGTTCGCAGCGGAGAAACTGCCGCGCTCTTTGTTCAACAATCGCCTCTGACGGACTGTATGCTCGTCGATGATTCCACGCACTCGAGCAGATTAGAATCCTCGCCGGAGATTTCTCAAGGTGACGTCGAACATCCATCGATCTTCGTCGCTCGTAACACCAGGAAACGACCAAGGCTTTCGAGCTCTGACCAAGACAGTGAACCCGAGGAAACCAATCGCAGTTCCTCGCCCGAAATCCCTTACGAAGGTAACCTTTTGTTTATAACTTTAACCTCAACCATCCACTTTTTTTCGCGCTCTTTTAACACACCGGGTCGACGAAATCGTCAAAATTTTTCTGCACATCCCTGAGACAATAGTTCGCGTTCACGAACGTTTTTCCTCGCGAAATCATCGCGTTTGACGTTGCTTTCGTCCAGAAACGTACTTTCCAGGGTCTCGATATTAACTCTCCGCGAATAATAAGATTTTTTATGGTGCCCCGGCCCATATGGATCCTTTATGGGTCCTTATGGGTTTTTTTTCTCCTGCCACTTGTATTTCGCGTATTTGGATAGAAAAAAATCTGGAAAAATTCTGCAACACTCTCCATAGATTCTACTTCGAGGTTTCACAGTTTTTGAAGTCGTTGCATTCGTTTTCTTTCAAAATAAAACTAAAAAACAAGATTTCCGAATAAAAATTGTCGCTCGGGTCAAACAGACCCGTGCGATCCGCCGCGGCTCACACCGTAATTTAAACCCAACAATAAAATTTGTCCCACAACGATAATTTCGATTTCCACTTTTTTTTTGTTTCACGTCAGCCAAAAAAATAATCGAAATTCGTGTTTTTCAGGAAGCCCGGTGTCCTACAGGCTCCACAGCTCGGAGGGACAATTCGTCGTCATAAAAGTACCCATGAGTGAGCAAAGAACCAAATCGAAAAAATGCAACGATCTAGGATTCGAGGAACTGATGAATACGGACAGCGACGACGAAACGATTTTCGAGAATCTAAAAACAAGTGGAGTCCGCGTCGTCGGGTCTCTGCGCGACAAAGGCGACTCTGTGCAATCTGCAGATCGATCCGGAAAGAAAACTGCGACTAGCGTCGCCGGGTCTCTGCGCGACAAAGGCGACTCCGTGCAATCTGCAGATCGATCCGGAAAGAAAACTGCGACTAGCGTCGCCGGGTCTCTGCGCGGCAAAGGCGACTCCGTGCAATCTGCAGATCGATCCGGAAAGAAAACTGCGAGTAGCGTCGCCGGGTCTCTGCGTGGCAAAGGCGACTCCGTGCAATCTGCAGATCGATCCGGAAAGAAAACTGCGACTAGCGTCGCCGGGAGCTGCAGATCCGGGAGCAAAGACGTCGTCGCCGAGGTCCAGGAAAGCGATTCGTCCGGAGAGGACGAGGGAGAAGACGTGCACGTGTCGTTTAGAATAAAATTGAGGAGATCGACCGAGCAGAGCAATTACAAAGTACAAACGATTTTCGAGAGCGATCCAGCGACCCGGAGAAGTTCCAGGAGGTCGAACGCTGCGACGCCCAAGAGATGCGCGTTGGGAGATTGCAACGAGGAGGCTCACGGCTCGAGGAAAAAAACGCGAGCGATACCAAAAACGCCGACGAGTTCGACGCCCGCGAGAGGTCAACGGAGGCAATCGTCGATATGGGGCACGATGAACGAAGAAATCGAAATGCCCGAGACGATTGGATCGAGAGTCAGGGCGTACGGGATAGATGATTGGAGGCGCGACGACCGTGAGATGGTGGAACGTTTGGCAGCGGGAGAGATTCTCGGGCTGAAGAAAAAGCCAAAAACCCTGCGGATAAGCGAAAAAAATTTGGAGGAAACTGCGATTCCGCGTTCTTTGCGAACGAGGAGAGATTCTCGGCAAGTTGATTACAACGAGAATGATTTCGAGGCCGCGAACGATCATCTGGACAAAGAAAACCAGTCCGAGAACGACCTGGAGGAAGATTCCGACGGCGTGACCTCGCGGAGGCAAACCAGGCGGCGATTATCAAGATCAGTTATAAAAACTCCTCGGAAAGAGAAGCGAGTCTCGGAGGAGCCTTCGACCTCGAGGAGAACTCCGTCGAGGAGGGTGTTTTCCGATTTCGAGGAAGATTCCGATTGCGTCACTCCGCGGGCTCGAACGAGGCAGCATTCCTTGCGGTCAGCAGCAAAAACTCCTCGGCGAGAGAGACAAGTCCTGGAGGAAGCAGCGACGTCGCAGAGGACGCCGCGGAGAAGCTTGCTTCTTGACCCCGACCAAGAAACAACAAACTGCCGAACCCCACGAACGTCGGCGATGAGGAAAAACGAAGAAGAAACTCCGACGACGCCGAGAGCCGGCAGGAGGATCTCGTCTCCGAATACTCCGTTGTTGATGATGAAGATTAACTTGACTCCGGCGATGATCCGGCGGACGGCAAACGTTCGCAAGCCCATCACCGCCCTGGGAGAAGCGAGAGCGAAGCTGCACGTGAGTGCGGTCCCAAAATCGCTCCCCTGCAGAGAACAAGAGTTCAACGACATTTATCAATTCTTAGAGCGCAAGTTACTGGACAACAACAGCGGCTGCATCTACATAAGCGGTGTGCCAGGAACTGGCAAAACTGCAACGGTTAACGAAGCGATCCGTTGCTTGCAGAAATTGGTCGATAAAGGAGATTTGGAAAATTTTGATTTTGTCGAGATCAATGGAATGAAACTTTCGGAACCGCGACAGGCGTACGTTCAGATACTCAAGCAAATCGATGGTCGCACCACCACGTGGGAAGGTGCCTACGATATCTTGAATACGAGATTCACACGATCTTCCGCGAAAAGGCCAATGATGCTGTTACTCGTTGACGAGGTAAGCATCGACGCTCTTGGTTTTTTTTGCTTCAATTATTTGTTAAGGAGCGCGGAAAACGAACAAAAATGAAATTCAGCGTTTTGTAATTTCAAAGTATCTTTTAAAAATCTTATTTATTTTATTTGTTATTATTATTATTATTATTATTATTATGAACTAAATTATTATGAAATAATTCCATTTTTTGAATTTCATCACTTATTTTATTTTATTATTTTATTTATTCATCAAAATTTGTCAGAACGAAATTATTATAATATAATTTAATTTTTTAAATTTCATATTTATCAGAATTTTATCAGAACGAAATTATTATAAAATAATTTCATTTTTTGAATTTCATCATTTATTTTCTTTTATTATTATTTTATTTATTTATCAAAATTTGTCAGAACGAAATTATTATAAAATAATTTCATTTTTTGAATTTCATATTTATCAGAATTTTATCAGAACGAAATTATTATAAAATAATTTCATTTTTTGAATTTCATCATTTATTTTATTTTATTATTATTTTATTTATTTATCAAAATTTGTCAGAACGAAATTGTTATAAAATAATTTCATTTTTTGAATTTCATCATTTATTTTACTTCATTATTTTATTTTAGTATTATTTTATGCATTAATCAGAATTTGACTCGAGAAGACGAACAGTTTTCAGTATTAAGTTGAATTTTCCGCATCCGTATCTATCGATCTGCGAAAGTTTGATTTTTAACGGTCGATGGTGGATTTTTTAGCTGGATCTATTGTGTACGAAGCGTCAAGACGTTGTTTACAACTTGTTGGATTGGCCGGCGAAAGAGAATGCTCGTTTGGTCGTGATAACGATTGCGAATACGATGGATTTGCCGGAAAGGGTGTTAATGGGCCGAGTAACTTCTCGTTTGGGTCTCACACGCTTGACTTTCCAGCCGTACACTCACAAACAGTTGCAGGAAATCGTGATGGCGAGATTGAAGGATTCCGATGCTTTTAAGAGCGATGCCATAGAATTGGTTGCGAGGTACGCGCCCCGACGTTATTTGACTTGATTTTTTTTCGACTTTCTTGATCGTCTGTATGTTCCAACATTTTTTTTTTTTTTTTAATAGAAAAGTTGGCGCCGTCTCGGGAGACGCGAGACGAGCTTTGGACATTTGTCGTCGAGCAACCGAAATAGCCGAACTCGGCGGGGAAAAAAACGTCTCTATGAAGGACGTTAATCAAGCCTTGACCGAGATGATTGCCAGTTTCAAGGTCCAGGCCATCAGACATCGCTCGGAAATGGAAAAAATGTTTTTGCGAGCCGTTTCTGACGAAGTCACCAGAACCGGAGTCGAGGAAACTAATTTCAACAAAGTCTATCGCCAGCTCCGGTCTCTCTGCTCTTTCGAAGGTCTGGGCTCTTGGTTTTTATCCACTTTTGACTCATTTTTTCCTTTCCCTCCCTTTTATCGTTTTGAGAATACGAAAAATATTAATATTCTTTCTAAAAATCCAAGAAATTTTCATATTCGTCCTGCGAATACGAAAAATATTAATATTCGTTCTAAAAATCCAAGAAATTTTGATATTCGTCCTGAGTCCACGAGAAATATTAATATTCGTTCTAAAAATCCGAAAAATTTTGATATTCGTCCTGAGAATACGAAAAATATTAATATTCGTTCTAAAAATCCGAGAAATTTTGATATTCGTCCTGAGAATACGAGAAATATTAATATTCTTTCTAAAAATCCGAGAAATTTTGATATTCGTCTTGAGAATAGGAGAAATATTAATATTCGTTCTAAAAATCCAAGAAATTTTGATATTCGTCCTGAGAATACGAGAAATATTAATATTCGTCCTGAGAATACAAGAAATATTAATATTCGTTCTAAAAATCCGAAAAATTTTGATATTCGTCCTGAGTCCACGAGAAAGATTAATATTCGTTTTAAAAATCCGAAAAATTTTCATATTCGTCCTGAGAATACGAAAAATATTAATATTCGTTCTAAAAATCGGAGAAATTTTGATATTCGTCCTGAGAATACGAAAAATATTAATATTCGTTCTAAAAATCCGAGAAATTTTCATATCCGTCCTGAGAATACGAGAAATATTAATATTCTTTCTAAAAATCCGAGAAATTTTGATATTCGTCCTGAGAATACGAGAAATATTAATATTCGTTCTAAAAATCCGAGAAATTTTGACACTCGTCCTGAGAATACGAGAAATTCTCATTTTCGTCCCAAAAATACAAGAAATTTTAAAATTCGTCCAGAAAGTAGGAGAAATTCTAATATTTGTCCTAAAAATACGAAAAAATTCAACATACGTCCTGAAACTACGATAAATTCAAACATTTGTCCCAAGAATATGACAAACTCTCACATCCGTCCTCAAAACACAAGAAATATATTCAAAAATCCAATTTTCCATTTAAAAACACTGTCGACCGTCATTTTACAGGTTTGGAGTGTCCCAACGTGACGCAGGCCCTGGGAATCTGCGGAAGACTCGGTGCGAGTCGTCTCCTGCTGTGCGAGCATTCCAGAAGCGATACTGAGCAGCGTATTCTGTTGAACGTTTCCATGGACGACCTTCATTTCGCGATGAACATAAACACGTGAGAAACCCATGCCCCTCCTCCAGCAATTTTGCTACTCGAGCGATATAAAGCGCGACTAAACGCTCACCTTCTTCCTTTCGTTATTATTATCATTATTTTTATGCGATTTTCCAAGATCATTCATTCAAGATTTTACAACCAAAAAAGAGAGTCAAGCCAAAAGTGCCTTAGCGCAGGCGGCCAACTTTTCACCGCCAATCACTCTCTCTCATTACGTCACAACTAATATCGCCAATTCGGCGAGTAGAGACTTATAAAGCGGCCTCCAACTATTATTAGTTATGAACCATGCGAGGCGAAAGACCATTTATTTCAGTTTTCATTTTCATTAACGTCACGAGCGCCAACCCGAAGGCGCTTTTGTACAAACATTTTATATCGTAACTTTGTATGTTTAATAAAAAAAAAAAAAACCAATTATTCGGATCGAGTGTTTTTATCAATCTGGTAATTAGTCGCATTGATATTAACTAAATACTTAAATCATTTTATTACTAACTAATCAAAACTAAATTAATTATATAATTAAATTTATTGAATATTAATTAAATCATGAAATTTTATAATTAATTATTAATTACTAATTAATTACTAATTAATTAATAATTAATTACTAATTAATTAATAATTAATTAATAATTAATTAATAATTAATACGTAATTAATTATTAATTACTAATTAATTAATAATTAATACGTAATTAATTATTAATTACTAATTAATTAATAATTAATTAGTAATTAATTAGTAATTAATTAATTACTAATTAATTAATTAATTAGTAATTAATTAGTAATTAATTAATTACTAATTAATTAATTAGTAAATAATTCGTAGATTTTATAATTAATTAATTGAAAAAACAATAATTGAAGAAAAAAGTGGTGGAAATGTGCCCGATTGACGTTTTGAATGAACCGAGTTTCGAGCAGCGTGTGCTTTCGCTACACGGCGAGGCTAAATGGCGCGAGATCGTTAGCTTGGGCGCCCTCGAGGAAAACGATCAAGGGCGGCGTCTCCTGTGGGTTTGGCCGAGGTTGAACGATCTCGATTGGCTGAAAAAAATGTTCGGCAAGTATCAGGTCGATGGAATCGCCAGCATCGGATGCGGATCCGGCTTATTCGAGTGGATCATTCAACAACATTCCGGTAACGAGCCCGCGAGCGTGTGTGAAAAGTTTTAAACATTTTTTCTTCATTCGCTTCATCGTTTGCTTTGCTGTCGCAGGCTTCAGCGTCATCGGCATCGAGACCGATAAGAAGTGGTGGCTCAGCCCATACTCGCCTCCACTTTTCCTCGAGAAAACTTGCTTCGTCGAGAAAAACGACCAAACCAAACCGCAAATCCCTTCAGGCTACGCACTTTTCTTCTGTTACTTCAACAACGGAGAAGCTTTCGAAAATTATCTCAAGAATTACACCGGCAAAGTCGTCATTGCCATCGGCCCTGACCTCGGCAATAATCGCACTACCGATCCTTTACCCTTTGATGAGAAATTCGAGAATCTTGGCTGGAACATCAGAAACGTCAGACGATTAGAAAACGGTACAGATTTGGCCACCGTCTACACAAAGTAAAAAAAACAATTTCGTCAGAGAATTTCTTGCGATCCAATTTTTAGCAAAACTACGTGATGGTGGAATTTTTTGTTTCTCGAGTTTCTAACGTCAATTTGCTAAACATCGAGAAATCAGCTCCAGAAAGAATTGCATTGTACAATTCAAACGTTTATAAATCGAGAACGGCTTGAGCTACAGGGCTCCCGTTTTGCACAGATTTTAATCCACACAAGCTCTTCATTCTCTAGGGATTTTGTTGGAACTGCTAGAAAAATACGATTTCTATGGCATTTTGAAATTTTCAAAAAAAACGTGTCGACGCTCTAACTTGCGCAAATTTCTAGATTTGTTACTTATTATTTTTTTTATAAATAGAGTTTCGTAATAGGAAGGTTGGTATTGAATTTCGGAAATATCGGTTGAACGGTTTGAATTTTATGATTTTTTCGAATTCTACGAAAATTTGAGTTTTTTGAAAAATCGTTCAACCACTCTTGCAAAATTTTGTGGACAAGTCTGTGCTTGCTCTTTACGTTTTAGAAAAGTTGTCGGAATTCTATGATTTATATGGAAATCCAAAAAAATAATGTATTTTTCCGCATTTTCAAAAGATCGAAATAAAAAAAATCGAAACTGGAGACAAATTCCTAGCGAGACAGATCAACAGATTGTTCGTCGTCGTGGAAAAAGGTGGGAGATTCGTTCAAACTCGGCGATTGTTACGCATTGTCCCCCCAGAAAGGCGGAGAGCACAACTCGCTAGGGACTTTTCGACTGGTTGAAAAGTAACTATTTTCCAAATGCAAGAAATGTCCAAGAATATCGAGTAATCAGCTGTTTTCCGTTGAATTGGAAAGACAGTTTTTGTCGCGATCGTCGTGCGATAACAAGCGCGAAAGAAAAGGTTTTATTGTCAAGCGAGTGATATCTGGGCGGAATGATTACAATGATTGGTTAATAGTGAGGGGAACAACTGCCGAGGTTAGAGGTACGTACTAGATCAATAATAAGAAGCGTCGCGATAAATTTCAAATCCATTTGCGGAATTATCGATAATTAGTGTAGATTTTTTAACGTTTTCTTTGGCGACTGTATCGAATATCGGGCGCGCGTCATGTCGCCGGATTTTCGCGCATTTCTCTCGCGATTATAATCCGCTCGTACGATCTCGGAGAAAAAATCTTTTCATAACATTCGCCGAAGCGTGCTCTGCTGCGCGAGCTTTGTTTACATTTTCGGCGAGATTCGACTTTGACCCGAAAACATTGGTTCGCTCTTCGTTGAAATTCTCACGCGAGAAACGTTGTCGCACGAGCACGTAGACGTCGCGAAATATCGCGACCTTGAATAAACGTAAAACGATTGTTTATCGCGCGTAGGCCGCACCGTTTCGCTCGCCGCGTAAATGAAAGATGCAATGGACGGAGGAAATGGAGATCCGTACGAGGAACGTCTCTTAGCGGTTTTCACCAGTTGCTTGGCCCAAGGTCACGACGAATTACATCAGGAAAATCTTGGCGCTTTGTGCGACAAATTGCAGCTGGAGGAGCGGAGCCAATTGTTGATTTCCAATTTGTCCCGCGATCGCAATAATCCTTTCGTGTCTTTCTCTACGTTTCGCAACGCGTTGCTCAAACTTTTGGCACAAACTGAGGGAGTCCAGGATTCGCCGAGATGTTGGCGAGCCAACAGAGGTGGGTTTTTGTATTTCCTGCGGATCCATCGGGTCAAATTGACCCGGAAACGAGTTTTACTGAAAAATCTCCGTTCCAGGAGTCGCAGCCGCCGAACAGGGGGGCGTGGGAAACTCTCCCAGACGGATGAACGGCGCGGGGACCAACGGCGATAGAAACGCCACGGAAACTGAGGGATTCTCCGGAGCAGGATACTCGACGCCCCTGAAAGAGGTAAATTCCGTGCGATCCCTCGAATCGATAAAATACGTGGAAAACTTTTGTTGTAACGAGAAGATTTTTCGACGCGAGCAGATGCCGGAGCGAATGTTTGAAAAGTTGGACACGGACCGTGACGGCCTCATAAGCTTTGAGGAGTTTGCTTTGTTGTTCGAGAGCGAAAAGAACAATATCGGGGAGCACAGTCTCGACTGGGGAAGCGGCTGCTCGTCGAGCGACAATCTTGTTTACATGCTCGGGCCGCATCAGACCGGATACGCCAAGACCTGCTCGATCGTCGGGATGTGGGAAGTCGCGGGAGTTTCCGATGCTGCCACGCTTTTGTCCGATCTTGGCTTCACCGGCGACGACGTCCGACTCACGGACTTGATCACCGTTATTTGCGAGGAGCTCAAAAATCTTCGGGACGAACCCGATAACGCGATAACCGTCACCCACGCCGGGCTTCTCAAAGGAGCTTTGACGCTTTATCAAGAAGAAGTGCGATGTATGAAGTAAGTTTGTCGCGAATCTTTCGAGTTTGCATCGTTGGGATGCAACGAAATTCTGTTTTTTACTCAATATTTTGTCAGGAGAATAAAACGAGCTTTTCTTACCATCCAGACTCGAAATTGGTACGAAAATTCACTTGAAAAATATAAATTGCATAAAAATCGATTGAAAAGACGATTTTAAAGTTTGCATCGTTGAAATGCAACGATATTCTGTTTTTTCGTGAGCAGAGCTCATGATTTCCATTCAATATTTAGTCAGAACAATAAAAAGATTTTTCTCTACGTTCCCAATTGAAAATTGGTACGAAAATTCACGTGGAAAATATAAATTGCATAAAAATCGATTGAAAGTACGATTTTGAAGTTTGCGACGATGGAATGCAACGATATTCCATTTTTTCGTGAGCAGAGCTTATGATTTCTGTTCAGTATTTTCTTACGACAGTAAATAATTTTTTTTTACGATCCAAATGGAAAATTGGTACGAAAATTCACTTGAAAAATGTAAATTGCATAAAAATCGATTGAAAAGACTATTTTAAAGTTTGCATCGTTGGAATGCAACGATATTCTGTTTTTTCGTGAGCAGAGCTCATGATTTCCATTCAATATTTTGTCAAAACAATAAAAAGATTTTTCTCTACGTTGCCAATTGAAAATTGGTACGAAAATTCACGTGGAAAATATAAATTGCATAAAAATCGATTGAAAGTACGATTTTGAAGTTTGCGACGATGGAATGCAACGATATTCCATTTTTTCGTGAGCAGAGCTCATGATTTCCATTCAATATTTTGTCAAAACAATAAAAAGATTATTCTCTACGTTCCCAATTGAAAATTGGTACGAAAATTCACTGGAAAAATAGAAATTGCATAAAAATCGATTGAAAAGACGATTTTAAAGTTTGCATCGTTGGAATGCAACGATATTCTGTTTTTTCGTGAGCAGAGCTCATGATTTCCATTCAATATTTTGTCAAAACAATAAAAAGATTAATCTCTACGTTCCCAATTGAAAATTGGTACGAAAATTCACGTGGAAAATATAAATTGCATAAAAATCGATTGAAAATACGATTTTGAAGTTTGCGACGATGAAATGCAACGATATTCCATTTTTTCGTGAGCAGAGCTTATGATTTCTATTCAGTATTTTCTTACGACAGTAAATAATTTTTTTTTACGATCCAAATGGAAAATTGGTACGAAAATTCACTTGAAAAATAAAAATTGCATAAAAATCGATTTTTTTCTCACTTACACCGATCATAGAAAAAAAAAAAGCAATTTCGATGGTTTACTGGAAAAGTTGATGCGTGTTGCAGCAATTTGGTGGAGCATCTGAGCGGCGAGCGGGACAAGCTGCGGATCGACGTTGCGGAAGCGAACGAGCGAGCGAATTTGTTGGCTCAAGAAATTGACGAGCACCACGTTCGGCTGGAAAAGTCTCGACAAGATCAACTTAAGCAACTGGAGTTTCGTCACGCGGAAATAACTCGAGAGTTGTCGATTCGCTGCACCTCGGAACGAGAAGCTCACAGCGCGGCTCTGAAGCTTCTCCAGGGCCAGCTCCAAGAGTCTCAACACGAGGAGCACCAAATTCGCGCTAAATTGGCAGATGTTCTCCAGGAAAATCAGAGTCTCGAGAACGAGGTTGAAAAGCTTTGCGACCAAGTCAACAAGCTCAAGACTTCCAACGGCCAATTGTTGGTCCAATTGCAGCATCTCGCGGCGGAGCACGAGCAAGTCGATACGAGCAACGAGAGCCAAGAGAGCGAACAGATTATTCAATTGGTCGAGCGAATAAAAAGGCTTCAGGGAGAAATCGCTCTTTTGCGAGACCAGAACGACGAGCTCACGACTGAATTGGAGTTTACGAAGAATCGAAACATTCCTGTGAAAGCGTTGGCGGACCAAATGCCCGAGGAGGAGGAGGAGGAGGCGGAGGAGGATCAGGAGGAAAGGAGCAAGAGCGAGGAGAAAAGTTGGGAGCGTGTGCGCGGCGGCGACAGTGTCGATTGGGTCACGAGCGCCGAGGTAGACGGCACCAAATTGTCAGACTTGAGCAACGACATCGGGGGGATAGTCAGCGAGCTCAGAGCTTTGCTGAATTCGAGCGATCGATGCACTTCCGATCGTTGCGCCTTCAGAAGCAATATTTCCAGTATTATTACGGGATTGGAATCGAATTTCCCGCGAAAATCCGCGGCAGCTGTTACGACGTGTTCCGGAGAGACGAAGCTCGAGGGCGAAGCGGAGCTCGAGTGTGAAGAACGGAGAAGCGAGTCACTTCGCGACTTTGTCGTGACACAAACGGAGAAATCGAAACTCTGCATAAAGTCAATTTCCCGGAGTGACGATTCGTTAAACGTCATCGACAAAAATTTCAATAATCTCGATGCGAAAAATTCGCCGAAAAACAAAACCACCAGCTTGCGCGATTATCCGCCGAGGAAGGAGGACGGAACGAGCTCGGAAACTGTCAAGCTCGACAAAAGCAGAGACTCCTCGCTGAACGGGCAAACGCTCAATTCCCAGGACGATTCTCAGGAAAGACTCAACGACCTGCGGATCGAGGAACAAGAATCCAAACACATAATCGAGAAAAAACAATTAACCGATCGTTGTGCCGAGCTCGAACGGAGTTTGGACCTTTTGCGAAGCGAGTACGAGCAGTGCGAGGATTATTGGGCCGCCAAACTCGAGGAAGAGAGACAATTGTTCGAGCAGGAGCAAAAAATAAGCGACGACAAGTTTTCCGAGCTCATAGCAAAGATGGCGGAGTACGAGGAGCAATTCAGCCCCGGAGATAAGGCGCGAAACGATGGACGATTGTCACCGATCGAGGACAAGTTCAATCTCGAGCAACAATATGCCGACCTGGAGGACGAGTACGAGAAATTCAAGTCGCAAACGCAAGAATTACTCTCTCAAAGAGAAGAAGAAATAAAACAACTCCAAGAAGTATTATCGCGAGAAAAAGGAGTTTCCCAGTCGCCCAGGAAAGAAGCTTCGACGCAATGCTCCTTGGACGAGACGGACTCGTCGCACAATCCCGAAGAAACGGATGAAACTGCTCATGGATCAGCACCGAGTAAAAATCTTCTCCGGTACGTCGCGGCGCCTGGAAAACTCGACGAAATCGCCGAGAGTCCCGTCACCTCGAGCTCCCTGTACACCATTCCATCCGCCAAACTCCGAGATTGTTATTGCCAGCAAATCGAAGCGTACAATTCGATGGAAGAATTGTGTCGCATGCACAAGGCTGAGCTTCATCGTTTGTATCGCAAGAAACTCGAGATCGACCACGAATGCATGACCTTGACGAAACAGAAGGAAACTTTGATCAAGGGCGTTTCGGATCTTAAACATTTGACCGTCATGAACCGGCTTTGCCCAACGGAGGACGCCCAAGAACCAAATCGAATCCTCAGCATCGATATTCTCAAAGCACTCAACGACAGGCTCCAGACTCAAGAAAAGAAACGACGAAGTCTCAAGATCTCGCTCACCCATCAACAGCAACAGGCGGAACGAATCTTGCAGCGTTAGTATCGTCGTTCCCCCAATTTTCATTAATTACTCAATTACTGTGACGATCGAAATAATTGATTATCGAATTCTTTGCAGAAACGTGGCAACAACACTGTCAGGAAGTCGAGGCCCTGCGATTCGCCCTACAGGGCACCAAGGATCAGCTCAAGAATCAAGTTCGCGTCAATCAAGAACAGGTAATCATTTACATTCTTATAGAAAAAGGACTAAATCGTTAAGACACTGAATTTCGCAATGTTGGGCTCCAACGAAAAATCCTTTTCCTATTAATTGTTCAATTTTTTAAAAAATTACAATTTTCTCACCGATTTTCCGTTTGGATCCTAAAAAAAAACTCCTCTTTATCGTTCTAACAAAATATTGAATCGGAATCGTGATAAAAATCCGTGAATGACACTGAACTTCGCAACGTTGGGCTCCAACGAAAAATCTTTTTCCCATTCTTTGTTCAATTTTTTTTTAAATTACAATTTTCTCACCGATTTTTGGTTTGGATCCTAAAAAAAAACTCCTCTTTATCGTTCTAACAAAATATTGAATCAGAATCGCAATAAAAATCCGTGAATTACACCGAAGTTCGCAACGATTTGTTTAATTTTTAAAAAATGATAATTTTCTTACCGATTTACGGTTTTGATTCCAAAAAAATCTCGTTTCATTCTCCCGACCAAATGCTGAATAAGAATCGTCGATTTAAACGCGTATATTTGTTCGTTTACACAGGCCGAACGATTGGCCAAGGCTGACATACTGTCGACGGACTTGTACGTGCAGAACGCGCATCTAACGGCGAGCGTGAAGCGGCTCGAGCAGCATTGTCACATCTTGGCGCAATTCGGAGGTGAATCGACGTCGGTATGACCAACGAGTTTCTCAAATATTCCTATTCGTGTGGTAGTGATGTATGAAAAGAAAAGAAACATAAGAGACTGCTGTAGCGAAGCGCGGCGACTGGAAATCTCAGGGGTATGAATTGTCGTGAAAGCCGGGGTTGCGTATTTTTATAATCCGTCGTTTAAATCCTGAAATACTCGTTACGCTTTGCGAATAATTGCGATGATCGTAATTATCGGAAAATTTTTTCTTCCTTCGTCACTAATGAGAAAAAAACGAGAAAAAATTGCAATTCAGCGATTCGATGGCGAAAAGAATGACAGAATTTGGTGCTAACGCTGCCATAGTTTCTTGGCATTGAGAATTGATATCTTTGATACTCCAGTTTCAGTTCGTTGCTCGATCTAGCCACGATCTTTGTAGCATATGTAATTAATTAGTTTAGCACTCTAGCATAGTATTAAAAAAGGAAAAAGACAAGAAATACGGAATTAACAATTGTTAGATATTTTTCAAACTATTATCTCCAGCGGAATGAGATTGAAATGCTAGGAGCACGCGTTTGTGTCTGTGGAGAAAAATATTACCAAAGGAATCGTTTCCTCCGAGCGATTTTTTTGGAGCCATACGTTAGATGTACAGTTTGTTTTTCGCGGATTTTGGAGACTTGTTTTTCTTATTTGTAAAACATGCTCGTTCCGCCGCCATTCGTGTTACTATAATTGTACGAAATCGTAGTCCGTAAGAGGCTCGTGGTGAGGGTAATGGTTAAAAAAACAAATCGTAGTGCCTAAATCGAGACAAATCACTGAACCAAAGATGCGCATCGTTTTCTTCCACTAAACTACGAAGAAAATTCATTTTTCCTCCACGATTGTTAAAACCATCATATTTATTTATTTCTTTTTTCTGTATTATTCGCCAGTTGGTTTCTCTCGATACAAAAATCATTTCTAGTGGATTCGGTGGCACTTTGGGCGCTGGCGGAAAAAATCAAATCGAGCTCCCAAGTCCCGATGAAACGATAATTAGCGATATGCATTTTCTACGCGAAAGTAGATCGACGCGCAATCAAAATTACGATTAATCGCTACATTTGCGTCTTACATATATTATTTATATGTAAAGTCCTCATTTTTCATCAGCAACAAATAATTAAAGAATCTTCCACTAATTAGGAATTGGCTGGTATCAATTACGGGCCCTCCAGCAAAAAGATTGCTTTCGAACTACCCTCGAAAATAAACATCGTTCCATTTTTATTAGAGTATTCATTTTATTCTGTTTTTTTTTGCCTCTCTAGACACACATGGGTCTGGGGCGTTCTGACGTTTTGTTTCTGGGCCAAAAAATCTGAAATAATTCAGGAAAAATTCATGGGGGGTCTCCCAGACCCATGTGTGTCTACCGAGGGCTTTTTGGTCGATAATACAAATTTCTGGAGTTGATAAAAAATACATGATGGTGAGTTATTCGCGTATACGTATAAATATAGTTATATAAAAAGGCACAGGACGGCTGGACGTGGCGAGAACATCATGGTCCTTTCTTCTGTTAAGTATTTCCGTAAAACACATACAAAATATATATTCGTGTTGTTTGCTATTTCACGGGTTATAAATAATAATAATATTATGGTTTTTTAGATTCGGCGCTATCGTGTTTTTTCATTAACCTTGTACCGCTCGCTCAACTTGTTCCGGACAATTTTTTCACTCGTTGGGTGCAAATTTGCACGCTGATTTTTCACAACGCTCTGTCTCGTCGAAATTTGTACGGATTGACAACTCTTGGGGTACTTTTTAGGGGTAGCGGACGCTGGGCTATCGTTTGCAATATTTTAAAAATGGAAAAACACAAGATTTTTCCGAAAAAATTGTCAAATTCACGAAAAAAAATTTGAAAATCTGTTTCTTTTTTGTTTTGACGCCATTTCGATACTAATCAAGGTATCGACATTTAATTTACACGGAATTGAAGATGACGAGTCATATTTTGAGGAAAAAAATAATCCGGAATGATTGTGAGGAAAACCGCTGGTCTTAACAAGTTTTTATGGCAGTGTATCGATATTTTTCTACTTTTGCCTCTTTGGTTAGTAAAGAGTGTTTCCTTTTCTCAATTGACGCCTTTGTACTTTGTGAAGAGATTGTAAAGCACGCGGAGTGTTGATTTGAGGTCGAGATTCACGATATCTGAAAAAAAGGCGAAGAAACGATTGTAATCGAGAAAATGGAACGAGGCACGAGGAAAAGGACGAGCCTTTGGTTCTCACCTTCGGGACGGGCTTTCGGCTTTGGCAGTCCAACGTCCTGCATGAGGTCAAAGGCGAAAGAAACGTTGTGAACTTTTTGATCGTGGCTTTTAGGGGTCAAATGGAAATTGCCGAGAGGGACGAAGAATCCTTCGAGCAGCCCGAGGAGCAGCGTGAGGAAAACTCCGTCGTGAAACTGGTTGTCCAGGTCGGTGACTTCGAGGTGAACTTTGCTCAGATGCTTGTTGACGAACGAGACGAGCGACTGGAAGAAACGAGTCTCGTCAAATTCTTCGACGAAAATAATCGAAATTTCAAACGAAAAGCGCGACGCTTACTTTTTTGACGACGCTGAGCTTGTCGTGCGGATGATCGAAAAGTACGTCGAACGCGTCGCGTTCGCAACGCATTCCCAAATCGTCGTAGGTCGAGGTGATTTCTTCTCTCACCGTTCTGTGAATCAATTGTCCATCCTTTTTCCGCACAACGACCAATTGCACGGCGACCCTTTCCGGAAGTCTGACCGGAGCTCGAAACTGACGAGCCAGTCCGACCAGCAAGTGCAAAATTGCGACAATGTTTCGCGAATGCACCGACTCGACGCTCCATTTGTACGGAGGATAACGACCCAGGATCCGATTCACCGCCGACAATACCACTTCCAGCTTCTGCTTTTGTCCTTCTTCCGATTGCGTCACTTCCGGCACGTCCAACTTCTCGCCCGTCAATTTTTCTACAACGTACGTTTTCGTTATTTTGCGATTATTCATTTTTTTATCGCGGGAAGCCATTTTTTTCGATCGGGACAATTTTTCAAAAAAGGAATAAAATAAAATGAATAAAAAATAAAAAATCAAAGCAAAATTTTGGAAAGCAGAGTTTCCCAGGATTTCGACAAGACTGGACTGTTTTTTTTTCTCAATTTCGTCATTTGTTTATTTTTTATTGTTATTTATTTATTTATCAATAAAATAAAAATAATTTACCGATTAATTTCTGGAGCACTTGTCCGTCGTAAAGATCCTCGGCAATGTCCTTGACGATGATTCTCTGATCGGCGAGTTCGTCGTTGATCCATTCCATGAGAACGAAAACGAGTTCCTTGAGTTTGGAGTCTTCGAGAGCGCGGGGTTCGATCATGGATCTTTCCTCGTTTTCGTCCAGAGCATAATCCTCCGGAGGCATGTCCGGATTTGCCGCGTACCCGGGTGAATCGATCGCATATTTACCTTCTTCCTGAACTTCCTGAACTGTGAATCGCGGTTTCGAAATTTATGAATTTGTCGTATTGCGAAAGGATCGACTGGCTGAGAAACGTTTTGTTGCCTCGCGACGCCTTATAAGGAAGTTGATTCAGACGTTTCCGCATGAATGAAAAAATTGGCCGTAAGACAAAAAGATGGCGAGCTTATTTTGTTGCTGCCACTCTAACCTTCTTTTATCCTTTTCTTGCGTCCCAATGTTCCAATCTTGTCCCAGAAACTTTCCTCCTTATCGTCCTTTTTCGTCGCGTTTGGTGGACGAGGCGATTTCGGTCGTGGAGACGCCATCACGGATTACGATACTCACTCAGTGCAACACTCCTACGTTATTATTATGGCAAATCAGCTGAACGTCACCATTAAAAATAAACTTGAGTCTGTGTTGCGTGTGTGCGATTACGAGCAACATAACCTACACGCGTCGACACAACAATCCGTGTGTTGGATCGTGGAAACGAATTGGAGCAGCGGGAACGAGTGGAATTGAAACGTTCCGTTCGCCCGGTGTTTGGTAACTCCGAAAACTCGTAAATTCGCGGTGATTGTTAAATAAATCGTTGAAAATGTCAGTGTTGATTCGTTTGGCAGAGAAAAATGTCGTCTCCGCGATGTCTAGAGTTTCAAAAGCATCAGCGACTTACGTGACATATCCTGAAAGAGATACCAAAGTTATTGGTTAGTACATTCGGGGCTGCTCCTAACCTCTGCGTTCCCCTTGTTCCAAATTTACATTACGCCAGAGTTTTTAATCATCGAGAAACAGTCAATTACGTTTTTACAACGAAAATACTATATTGACGTTATTTACAGGATTTAAAAAAAGATTCACGATTAACCCCAGTACCTCGGGGTCTAAAACGACCTCGGACGACTTTAAATCCCCATCTCCCTTCGTTCTCCCGTTTTTTTATCGTTTTACCGAATTTCCGACTGATTTTTCGACTCGAAGCAAAATTGCTCCAGGCTCGCGTGATCCTGCATGAGAAAAAACGAAAAGCATGAGCGCACGTTGAACTCTTTTCGTCAAATTTTACCAGAGATATGAATTTTCCAAAATTCGATCTCAACCCTAACGAGACATTTATTTTCAGGTGAGTTCCGCGTTCTCGAACTCATTCCGAAGAGAACGACGATCAAGCAGGTTCAAAAACGTAAGCAAGTTGTGCCGCCGCCGCGTACTAACCAAATGCCAACGGATCAGGATTGGTCGTCGGTCTGGCCGGGTCCACGAACGTTCCACCCTGCGGTGGTGCCTCTGCCGATTCGACAAGGTTATCCAAAAAGAGGAGAAGCTCCGCCCAACAAATACGGCAATGCCGAACTCATGAAAATCCCAAATTTCCTTCATTTGACTCCGCCCGCCGTGGAGAGACACTGCCAAGCGCTCAAACAGTTTTGCACTCAGTGGCCGATCGGACTGGAGACCGAAGAAAAACGCATCAAACACTTTCCTCTCGAAGTGATAACCAGCGACTATTGTTACTCCGGCCCCAGCATCCGAGATCCTCTCGCCCGCATCGTCAGCTTGCGAGTAAAACTCTCGTCTCTGTCGTTGGACGCTCGGGCAAAGGATAAAATATTGAGGCTGCTCGGCGAGCGACATAATCCCGAAACTGATCTCATCACAATCACCGCCGATAGATGTCCCACAAGGAAACAGAATCTTGAATACGCCGAGTATCTTTTGACCGCCGTATACAACGAAGCTCTGGTAACCTTTTCTCCTTCAAAAAAATCATTTGCGTTGCGATTCAATGACGAGAAGCGTAAATCCCTCGAAATATAGACAGAGAAAAAATTATATGAAAAGTTACCATGCTATCATGGTTTTCTGGTACCGTATCGTTCCTCTCAGAGATTTCAGCAAATACATCGCAATCTTGAATCGGTAATCGAGCGAAAATGTGAAAATTTGGCAAAAATATCAAAGCTCCTCATATTTCCAATAGAATGTGGATGAAAAATTAGTGTGTCTTTGCTAAAATGCCTCAGAGGGACGACGCGGTACCAGAGACCTATAATGTCGGAGTGATTTTGATCTCCGAGACATTTTAGCGAATAGATAATCATTTTTGATCGGAAATTGGGCGAAGATGTGAAAATTTTGCGAAAAAATGTCAAAGTTTTCGCTAATTTCAATAGAACACGAATTGTCTTTGCCAAAATCCCTTAGAGTGGCGAAACAACGATGCCACAGTAACTTTTCACGTCTGACAGATTTTATCAATTTTTTTTCATCCGAAATTGTGCAAGAAATTTTGTCAAAAAATGTAAAAGTTTGAAAATCCCTTAGAGAGTCGACATTGGACCAGAGAAATATGCAATAACTTTTGATATTATTTTCTCTCCGTTCAAGTTTGGACTAAATATTGAAAAAATAATGGTTACAGCGAATCGAGCCATGGGAAGCTGAGAAAACACTCGCGGACATGGAGTATTACGACTGGGACAAGCACAAGAGTCGCGTAACTCTAGTGAGCACACATTCGTGGCCGAATCCCCCTCCGGAGGATTTGGATTACGAGACGATACCGCACGTGACTGAATACAAAATCGCTGTTTCCGATCTAATAAACAACGGCGAGGATGCTAACGCTTTGAACAAATATCGTCTCGCTGTGAAGAATCTGCTGCATCTTAAAGCGTCAAATTGAGAATAAATCATGCTAGAAACCTTACAACACATCGTCTGACCCTTAAAAATTATTTCCCCGCTTTTTACATTTGTGCGGACAAATAAATTGAATCGCGAAGAATAACGAGCGGAAGTCTGTCAAATGAGCGAGGATAATTCGCTAGGCTCGTAATCACTGGCTCCAGTCGCTGTGAACGATCGTCGCGTGCAGCATTCGTTTGTCCCTCCGTCACGGAGCAAGCCTCTCAACGGTAGTCCTCTATTTTTCGTGTTTGGGAATAATCGTGAAGCTCGTCGACGGCCTGGCGACCAAGTGGAGCGACTCCGAGACAATGAGCTACTTTTTTTTTCTTCATTCTTTACCAAAGTCGATATATAAGCAGTGGAAATATGATGAAGCAACGTTGTTAGAAAATAGTCTCAAGCTCGGACGTGATCTGTACGAAATGAGAGCTTCGCGAGCTCCGAGGCTCGGATTTGCGGGAGCGTGATCGATTATCTGGCAAGTATATTCTCTCGAATCGACAGTGTCTGTAAAAATATTTACTCACTGCGAAATGTACCAAAAAAAAATGGAAAAAGTTTTTTTTTTATGGAGGAAAATAATTTTCTGGCTTTTCACAAAATTATGCGTTTGAAATAATTTGTTTGGTGTTACTCGCAGAAAAATGGGATCGCTAAATCTGTTAGTCGCGACATTGTGCGTCGCTGTCGCTAAGGGCTCGAATGAAAACGACCCGAGAGACTTTTATGCGATTATAAAAAACGCGTTCGATGATTCGTCACTGTGTAGAAACTCTCCGATCTGTCATTACGTCGGAATGTTACGGAGTCATGAAAAAACTCAGCAACCTGTCCCTCGGGCTACGTCGATGTTTCGAACTAAAGGAGATACTGGCCTCGAGGCTCGCAGCTATTACGGTGGCTACGGAGCCGGGCACATGGCTCCGACGTTGTATCCGTGAGTTTCATTTGCAGCTTTTAAAGTGCAACTTGCACGCACCGAATATCGCGATATAAAAATGAGAAACAAAAATGTTACAGAGCGATCGACACGGTAAGCGTCTTGGCGTCTCTGGCATTTCTCGCTTTTCTGCTGCACTCGTTCGCCTCGTTGTTCGATCGATCGAGATCGATAATTCCATCGATCGTAAGCAATCGTCAATTGCCTGCAGAGCCTGGAATCTCAGATTCGGTGAAGCTCGTACTTCGTGCTCTGGACGAATACGTGAGTAGGCTGTCGAGGACGAACATATGCATTTTTTCCAACATCGAAACCTTGCTAATTATTTTTTCGACCATTTTCAAGGACACACTGAGCAATAATGCAATATTCCCGAGTCTGAAGGCTGGCAGTGCAAAAACTTCACTTCGCTGATGCGGGGGACGCATCGTGAAAAAAACGTGACAAACCAGAAGAAATTTATATTATTTTCTTCATATTTGTTTCTTTTTGTAAAAATTTATTAGTAAAATTTGAGCGAATGATATTTAGACGTGCGGCAAATATATTTTCGTTCGTGACACAGTGTCGGAGAGCCCGAAATCCACAACGTTTAATCTGCATAAATATTTGAATGGTTGTATTTAAAAAACAATTTCATAAAGCATACATTTTAATGGTTGTCTTTATCAAAATACAAAACAGCTAATACTATCACTCTCTCTCTCTTACAGCGTGCGTTACCGTTACAGCGGTGACGGCTTTAAAAAAAAAAAAACAAAAAATATATGTATAACATTAATCGCTTATAAAAATA
This sequence comes from Hyposoter didymator, assembly GCA_037952995.1. Classification (NCBI taxonomy): domain Eukaryota; kingdom Metazoa; phylum Arthropoda; class Insecta; order Hymenoptera; family Ichneumonidae; genus Hyposoter; species Hyposoter didymator. Next base: position 2,270,482 of record JBAJMU010000010.1, read on the forward strand.
GTGTCAATTTAAAGTTTGATCATTGTCATAAACTGGCATTGCAAATCGAATGGAAAACAACAGAGAGCTGACCATTCCAGGCTCGTAAATAGTCGCATCTTCATGCAGCCACAATGCAAGTCGTTTTTTTTTTAAATCTCGAAACTGTTCGGCTGCTTGGAACAACCGATCGTTTGGGACGTTAGCCTCGTAACTTAATAATCGGGGAAATGCCTGGTGCAGACGAGGCCAGGAATATTAAATAGTTATACATTGTTTTTTGTCCGACCTCTATACTACTTTATCAGTTCTGTTTAGTCTTTACGGTGTACATTTAAAATATATATAGATATATACAGTTTTATCTTTGAATTTAGTTTTTGTGAAAAATTGTGGTAAAAATGTTTTGCTGCGCTCGAGCGCGTGGAAGGGTAATAGGAATAATTGCCTACCAGGGTACTCTAGAGGATGGCGCGCTCGAGGTAGTTCTGGAAAAGAAATTGTTTGGTCTGTGAATTCGAGTCCTTGGCATTCGGTTTAAAAGTTAGCAACGTGCGTGCAACGCTTTTGATTCGTACGCGACGTTGTTGTTGACGTGACGAATGAGATTGTTTTTTTGGTTAATCGGCTAAAAATTGAGCGCAACTCACTTTGGCTTGGCGTTTACTTTCTGATACGGATGTGACGCTCCCACGAGTCCTCGTCGCTCTTTTACTCTGACAGCTTTATTGCAGAGCGAACCGTCTCCGGTTCCGCTTTCCGAGGGCATGCTCGACAACTGGGGCGGCAAGGGTTTCAGTCTGTCGGCTTTCAGTTTGTTCAGGATCGCTATGCTCTTGGCGCTCATCACCGAGGCAGGTTTGCTGCTTCCGTTCGGCGGGCAACTGTTGTTTTCTTTTCCGCTCGTCGTCGTCGTCGTCGTCGTCGAGCCGTTGGTCAGGGCTCGCTGCTTCGGGGAAATTTTCTTTGCCTGTTTGATCGGCGTTTGGCTGCTCGTTTTATCGGCGATGGTTCGTTTCTTTGCTGTTTTGTTTTCCAGGAGATTGAACGTGTTGTTTAGTTGATTGGCTTTGATGGCTGCGGCGGTGGCGGCGGCGTCGGCGGTGCTGGCCGTTGGATCCTCGTTCGTTTCTTGGCTCGATTGAGTCTCTTCGTCGAGCGTCATCGTTGAGTTCAAAGAAACTGTGGCTGGTGGCGTAGTCGTTTGAGGCTTTTCTCCGTCTCGCGCTGGTGGCGTGGCATCTCCGTTCTGAAGGATCGCCAAGGGCTTCAGATTCGGTCGGGACTCTTGATTCGTTTCCTCGTCCTCGAGGTAAGAAGCTCGATAAATCGGCATTTTGCTGTTCAATGGATCGTCGAGCTCCTCGGTACTGAGACACGTGAGAACGTAAGAATCCTCCGGAGAATATTTGTCCGTTTCTGACTCGGCCCATTTGATGTTACGAACTCCTTCGAGGGACTTGACCAATTGCTTGAAATCCTGCTTCATTTTATCCGTCAGAGTTCCGTATCCTCGCATCATGTTGTAATAATTCTGGAGGGTCGAACTCATGGTACGAACTATCGTATCGATCGACTGCATTTCGCACTGTTGGAGGCTCGTTACTTTTTTCGCGTGTTCGTATTGTTGCTGGTAACGAATTTTGTCCATTTCGCATTGCGCCATCTCGTTCGGCTGCAGCATCTTGTCCGCAAACTTTTTCGTCGCCAGCGTTACGTTCAGGGCTTCGATCTGCGTTTCGATCGATTGGAGATCGTTCCACGCTGATTGCATCTGCAGCTTAACGACTTCGCGTTGACGTTTGAAATACGAGAGCGATTTGTTGACCCGGGATTTTCCACTCGCGTTTTGATCCTCGTCCCTCATCGCGTCCACCGTCGCTGTCAAATTTCGCAGCCGCTTGTCCGCCGCTATTTTGTACTGGATTCTGCAACAGAGAATCTTGTCCGCGCTCTGCAGAGACAAAATCTTTTCGTTGAGCTGAACTCTCGAGCGCTGGAGCTGCATCATGTTGTCCCGGATCTCCCCAAATTCCTTCTCGAGCTCATCGGCTCTCGGATCTTTGGCAGCTCGCGACTCTGGCGAACCACCCACCGCTCCTCCCCCGATCGACCGGCTCTCCAGAGCCAACAACTTTTGCTTCAGCATCTCGATTTCCTTCTTTTGCTCCTCCACCATCTTTACATAACCGCTCACGTGCATCTGGCACGATACGATATTCTTCTTGATGTTCAATTTTATTTTTTTCGCTCGATTCGCGTACCTCAGAGTATTGTACGTGTCCTCGAAACTCAGACTCGAAGGTCCCACGTTGGCTATCATCACCGTTTGACAATTACCCCCCAGAGAATCTTTCAGCAAACGCGTCAGTTTCGAGTCTCTGTACGGTATGTGCTTTATCCCGTCGGCAAGATTATTTATGCAATTCCCAAGCGCCAAAAGCGATTTGTTGATGTTTGCTCCTTCTTTGAATCGCGCCCCTTTGCATCCCGTCGCCGAGGCTCTCTCCGATCCGGCCAAATCGATCATCGACAATTTTACGTGCTTCTTTTGACCGTCCAGCTTGTTCGTTATGTTCACATATACCTAGAGTCGACAAATCATTGTTAGACATCCATCGCATGCTTGCAAAGCGATCCTGGCTCAAATTGACCCAAAAACGATCAAATTTTGATACGAAATCCGTGTTCTCGACACGTTTTTCCTCAGAGTTACGAAAAATTTCGTATCAAAGCGAAAATTGAAAAAAATCATGAAATTCCCGAACGAGATAAAGTTTCGGTTCCGATCGATGCTGCGAGCTCGAAAAACGTTAATTCGCAGCATCAAAAAGTTGGAAAACTCGAGAAAAAGGAAAAAAAACTCGCCTGGAAAACAGCGTGACTGCGACTGCTCTCCTCGTTGGCGTCGGTCGGATGCTGCGTGCGGTTTTTGTTTCCTCTGGCGAGCAAAGTGAGCAGCTCGTCCGGACTGTGGATAGTTATGATTTTCAAGCCGGCCACGATGATTCCGTGTCTGCCGTCGTCTCGGATAGCCAGCGGGCCTGATTTGTGCAGCAAATCGCAGACGTTCTCGTTGTAGACTTCCAGATACGTCACTCCCAGGTTGAAATCTCTGTCCTCGCTCTGAGCCTCGATCTGAGCAAACAGCTCCGTCATTGTGCGGAACGTTATGCCCGGATCCTGGTCGTTTCCCAACATGGTGTGCGTCTTGCCGGCTCCCGTCGCTCCGTACGCAAAGACGGAACAGTTGTAGCCGTCCAAGAGACTCACGATTATTTCTTTGGTCGTGCCGAGGAATACTTCGGAGTTTGTGCAGCTGTCGTCAAAGACTCTGTCGAACATAAATTCTAATTCTTTGTTTTGCTTTTTTAGCAAATCTCTACCTTTTTGCGCGACGCCTCTGTAGAAAAAGGGACTTTCCTCCTCTTTTGGATCGAATATGAGCATTTTGTCGTCGATTACTTTGATGACCGAGCGATGATTCTCCCGCTGAGATTCTTTCTCATTGGGAGGCCTTACTCTCACTATTACGCGGATACTCCTTGCCGCTGAACCATTGTCGCTCCTGAGACCGTCCGTACTGCCGCTCGTGCTTGGCTTTGAACTCGAGCCCCCGCTGGATGGTCCACCAATCTTTTTGCCTATTTTTCGCCCCTTATTCGGCGAGAACGCCTTCTCGAGGTCGCGCTTGTTGAAAACCATGATGGATGGTTTGTTGAACGACTTGTCGCGATTTTTACGATTTTTCCTGTTGAGTTATTTTCACGCTCCGGAATCCGTGTCGGCCTCGCGGGGCCTGACAGTTGATTTCGTTGTCCCGCGCGCCGATTCAATGCTGGACGCGATTATTTTCTCTATCAAATCTCCACGACTCACCGAATTGTCACTAATCTCAGACACGCTTCTTGCTCCAAGTACCGAGTCTCTTTGAGCTCACGAATACAGAATCAAGGAATAAGCCACTAAAACGATGGATAAACAAGATCGAGCGGGCAACAACGTCGGCGAGCATCGCAAACCGTTGACTTTCTGGCCGCCCTCTCCGTCACGGGGTGAAATTTCAAATTTCAGTTGCAACACGCCTCGACGAGAGGCGCCACCAACCTGAGAGCCTGACGCCTGCGCACTCGCGGGCACACTTTGACGCATGCGCCAAATTCAAAACGCGCGTCATATGCCTCATCGCTCGTTTATACTTTTTGCGGGTGCGTTACAAAGTATTTTACTTATTTTTCAAGAAAACGTTGAATTTTTTCATTTTGCGGAAGAATCGCCGCTCGTTCTTCGCGCGAATTCGACTGGAATTTCCCGTCTCCTTCACGCGAACGGAAATTTCATTCTTACGCTCTCACACGAATCCCTAAACATTTCCAAAGTCTAGCGAGATTGAAGGATTTTTCTTATCATACACAATCAAGCTGCGTAAGTAAAAAATAAACAATGCGCTCGTGACTGTAAAACATATTTCCGCGTAGCAAAAACGTGTCGCGCGTTGACACGTCGCCGTTGTCCCCTCGTCAATACATAAGGAACGAATGCGAGATTTAGTCTGAAAAATAATAAAAACTTGGGTGTTTTTAAACACGCGTATCGAACTATTGACCACCCACGCTTTCCCTGCGTTATCGCAGTCAGCGGGCGCTCGCGGAGTAGGTACGGACATAAATCTCGTTCTTTTCATCTGCTGCGCCGAGCGGTGCTGCTGCCGAAGGTTCCGAGAGTAATCGGCGAGAAATAAGTAGATAGTCGCGTGTCGTGATTGAAGAGAGCTCCGAGTGTTGTAATTTGCAAAACCGGTTGTGCATTCTTGACATTTTGACAAACGTCAAATATAGTCGTTTGTCCGAGAATCGCGTTTGAGCAAGAACAAATAAATAAGTAAAATCGCAGAAAAAGGAGGAATCGCGCGGGGCGTTGATCGAGTCGCGGGATGGCATGGACGAGGATGATAACTTTATCAGCGAGTACGTTCGTAGACGAATTGACGTAACCTCTATTTCCTTTCTTGGCGAGTCGAGTTTGATTGTTGCTCGAGCGCGGTGTCACGAATCATGTCACAATTATTGATTTCGTGTCACGTTCTCGATCGCGTCCACGAGTACAGATAATCGATAAATCAAATAAGTTAAAAATACGAATAGAAAAGTAAACAAATGGTACAAAAAATGGTGGTTAACCATGAAAGTGCTTGGCGAATCGGCTCGGCTTTGGCGTACGGTGCGGCATCGTTGCTCATAACAATCGTCAACAAAACGGTCTTAACGAGCTACAATTTCCCGTCGTTCCAAGTCTTGGGAATAGGACAGATGCTGGCGACTCTGGCGATTCTCTACACCGCCAAAAAGTTGCGTTTCATAGACTTCCCCAGCCTGGAAGCCTCGACTTTTAGCAAAATATGGCCCTTGCCCGTTATCTACATAGGGAACATGATTTTTGGATTGGGCGGCACCAAGCAATTGAGTCTTCCGATGTTTACCGCCCTCAGAAGATTCAGCATCCTGATGACCATGGCGGCGGAGTTTTTCATACTCGGAGTCAAGGCAAAAACGTCTGTCCAGCTCAGCGTCTACACCATGGTGCTGGGCGCAGTTTTAGCCGCATCCGACGACTTGGCCTTCAATCTCAAGGGCTATGTCTTTATTTTCCTGAGCGACATTTTCACAGCGGCCAACGGGGTCTGCATGAAGCAGAAGCTCAACTCCAAGGAGCTGGGAAAGTACGGCCTCATGTATTACAACTCGCTGTTCATGATCCTGCCTGCGTTTCTTCTCGCCTGGTACACCGGCGACATCGACAAAGCGACTCAATTTCCTCATTGGACTAATTTCCTTTTTATACTCCAATTTGCGCTTTCCTGCGTCATGGGCTTCGTTCTCTCTTACAGCGTCATACTCTGCACCCTGCACAATTCCGCGCTCACCACCACCATCATAGGATGTCTGAAGAACTTGTGCGTCACGTATTTGGGCATGGTGGTGGGCGGAGATTATTTGTTTTCATGGTTAAACTTTGGTGGACTGAATCTCAGCGTTTTTGGTAGTTTGGTCTACACGTGGGTAACTTTCAAGCGAAAAGAACCTCCCGAGCCAAAATACACGCCGTTGAGGGAGCCCAATCTCGAGAAGATTCAAATTGTTTGATCTTGGGAAGGAGAGCCTCGCGAGCCAAGCCGCATGTGTAAATACGTTTTTTTTCCTTATCACTTTTCCTCGGAAATCGTAGTCGCCGTTGCGCGACTCTTGTGTATACACGGTTCATGTAGATTTGCTGTATATAAGGAGAGAGAGAGAGCGTGTGTGATGGAAAATTACGACTGTGCCATTAATGGCCCCGATTAGGACTCGAAATAGCTCCATTCGAGCGAGTCAAATGTTTGTAGGTGCGTGCGTCGATCCAGTACAAAAAGAAATGCAAGAAAAAAGCATGCAAAAGAAAAGGGGCTCGAATGTATTATCCGGTCGGATGAAAATTGTTTTTTACAAAGGGATAAAAACGTATTAAGTAGGGGTAGATACCAAAGTAGAGTTTTTACACCCAGAAATCATCGGGAAAGCGTGTGGCACCGAGATTATTGGGATGCGACTCGTAATATTGAGCCAAATCGATAATTAGAATAATTATTTTCATTGTATATAGAAAAATACGTTATAAACATGAAAAGAATGTACACAGGTTGTACGAGGATTAATAAAAAGATGAATTTAAAAAAATAATGCTCATCCACGTCGAATGATTTATCCTGCAACGGCTTAATTATTTTTGCAGGAAATATAGGCTCTCGAAGGTTCGCGAGCGATGGCTTCGTTCGAGACTTTAACGAGAATCATGTACAATTGTCGAAATTTCAACGCGTCGTCCTCGGGGCAGGCGCCGCTGCGGTATCCCTCGCTAACCCTTTTCGCGGCGACATGATCGCCTGCCTCGGCGAAACGACCGGAGAAAAGGCGCTCTCTCATTGCCTCGCTCGGCTCCGCTCGTGCCAAGAGGGACGAGACATCCTCGAGGACAAACCGCGAATAAACACCAAGAGCCTTTCTCTGCAGCGACTCGCCGAGCTGCCGGAAGGCACGCTCGGCAAAACTTATCACAACTTCCTGCGAGTCAACGTAAGCGCGACGGATTTTCCTTTTTTTTTTCGCTTAACGCGATGAGCACGAAGATTGATGATGCGAATTTTTTCTTTTTTTTTTTTAGAACGTCACGCCGGACTCCAGGGATCACGTCAAATTCGTCGACGACATTGAACTCGCTTACGTGATGCAGCGTTACCGAGAAGTCCACGATATTTTTCACGCTGTTCTCCTGATGCCGACGACGATGCTCGGCGAAGTGACTGTCAAATGGATCGAGGCTTTGCAAACTGAGCTACCGATGTGCTTGAGCGGAGCAATCTTTGGAGCGGTGAGACTGCGCCCGAGGTAAATCCCTTTTTCCCATTCTCTCTGCTTACCCCCGACGCGAGTCTTTCATCTTTTCCTTTTTTTTTTCTCTCATTTTCAGGCAAAGACAATTGTACACGAATCATCATCTCCCCTGGGCTCTCGAGACTGGCAAGAACGCGAGTTTCTTGCTCGGCATCTACTTCGAGAAAAGGTGGGAACAGAGCCTCGAGGATTTTCATCGAGAAACCAACATCGTTCCTCTCGCTGCACAAAATTCAATGAATCAGAGTGCCCATTGAATCTCGAGATTCTTCGCTTAGTTTTGAGCCTCAGTAGACACACCTCCTTCGCGATGTTACACGAAAGTGTATGCAAAGTTTTCCAGAGGCTTCACCATTTAGAAATCATTGAATGTTGAAAATTGCAACTTTTAACACACGTTCTTGTGAGAAATTTCTGAAAATTGTGATTTTTATAAATAAAAACAAAATTTCGAACAAAATTTACAAGCGATTTTTTTGAAAAATTTAATAAAGCTTCTCCGATGTTACGCAAAAGTGCATGCAAAGTTTCAAGAGGCTTCAGTATTTACTAATCGAAATATTTAATGTTGAAAATTGCAACTTTTAACACACGCTCTTGTGAGAAATTACTGAAAATTGTGATTTTTATAAATAAAAACAAAATTTGGGACAAAATTTAACAAGCGATTTCTTTGAAAAATTAAATAAAGCTTCTTCGATGTTACGCAAAAGTGCATGCAAAGTTTCAAGAGGCTTCAGTATTTAGAAATCGAAATATTTAATGTTGAAAATTGCAACTTTTAACACAAAAGGAAAAGGAAAAGGTTTGAAGGAATTGTATCAACGGAAACATCTGTATACAGCGTCCTTGAGCTCCCAGGATTTACGAGTTTTTTGAGGGCAGTCCAGAACAAACATTACACGGTATAACAATTTTGTTTTATTGATTATAACACTGGAAATATTAAGAATATAATTTGTAATGAAATACGATAATACGAATTACTTTGTCCGAGTAATACGCGGTAAGGTAAGTGTAGAACTACGATTCGTCATTGGTTCCCCTTGCCACAGTTTTGCAACATTCGTTTTTAAAAATGGATAATACTACTTTGATGCTTGAGGATAAAGGTGTACAAATATCACTTGGAACGGTAATATTAAAAAACGAAATAAAATCGTCGTTTATCGTCCGCGATTTGAGGTCGAAACGTTTTTCTCCCAATTCTCCGGCTCTAGTTTATCGGTTTCTCTTTTGTGTCTTGCTATTTCGTCGACATACGAATATGTACATACAACAAAGTGGACAATAGTCGTCGTTGAATTTATTGTTTTGTCTTTCTCGGAGCAGACGAGTCTCTCGCCCAAGCGATTGAGAATGAAATAACAAACGCACAAATATGTCACAGAATAATATGCACCGTTGCCCCAGCTGCGTCGAGAAGCTCTCCGCGAGGATTGAATTTCCATCGAGAGGCTGGACTCGCCCAAAGGGAAAAATCTGGAGATATTTTTAAAAAACGATGTTTCTCGATCCAGCCTTTCGAGGAAAATCCACAATCGGAAATTTTCTCGAGCAGCGCGCCAATATATAATTACATTTCCGAAAAATTGATTGTCACTTTTGGATTATTGATAAATCAGAACCCTTCGCATCCTCATCGCAAAAGCCGCAAATACGCGATGCTAATTTTTCCTTCAAAGGAATATCGATTTTTTTAAATTTTTTTCTTATTTCTCTCATTTTTCTCCGCACGTCGCACAGGCAAATTTGCCAGCGAGTCCAAGAAATATATAGACATATCCACACATCCCGAGATACTTATTTGTTTAAGAGAGATTTTTAATTTCGTTATTTTCGCGGTTTTTCGTTCACACACCCATGTACGCGCTCTCCTCACAATCGAAAACGATTGTGTCTTTTCTTTTCATACTTTCCTTACGATCAGATTGCACTTTTGAAATATGATAAAATGTTTTATTCCAATATACATATATATATGTATATTCTTATGTATATATATATATATTTTGTTTTTTATTCCGACAAAATAGTCTTTCCTGGCAAACGATATTTTTGTTTCCTTTGTAGTATACATAGAGATATTTGAAAAGCCACGTGCGAGCACATCCCCCAGTTCGTAAACTCGATTATGCGAAAAATGTCTTCGGCTTTGTGTCTGGGAATGGAAAAACACTTTTTTGCTTTTGAGCCGTTAAGGACGTTGCATGGCGACGGTACAACTTAATTTTTTGATTTCTCACGCACAAAATGCGTTGCGAGCCCAAGGTGATTGAAATTTTTTTTTTATATAATAAACAAAATTTCGCAACCGATTTGTTTGAAAAATTGAATAAAGCTTCTTCGATGTTGCATAAAAGTGCATGCAAAGTTTTAAGAGGCTCCACCATTTAGAAATGGAAATATTTAATGTTGAAAATTGCAACTTTTAACGCACGCTCTTGTGAGAAATTACTGAAAATTGTGATTTTTATAAATAAAAACGAAATTTCAAACAAAATTTAACGAGCGATTTTTTTGAAAAATTCAATAAAGCTTCTCCGATGTTGCATAAAAGTGCATGCAAAGTTTTAAGATGCTCCACCATTTAGAAATCGAATTATTAAATGTTGAAAATTGCAACTTTTAACACACGGTCTTGTGAGAAACTAGAAAATTGTGATTTTTAAAAATAAATAAATTTCTCTAATGTTTTTGCGGTGAAAATTGAAAGAAATTGTATCGATAGAAATTTTATCATACAACGTCCTTAAGATTAATATTTTTGAGATGACACGAGGCTCCTGTCGAGTCGGGAGTGTCGCACCGTCCTTCACCAAGTATCGTTAGACAGATAATTTACAGAGGATCGCTTAATCTATAAAATATGACACACGCGTTGTCTCTGACGCAAAATCAACGTTATTGCGTTAACGTTTGTTTTCCTCGTGCTATCGATAATGCCATATGTATATTTGTTTTTCCTTTATCTCGAGCGATGAATGCGAAATTGAGGAATTGGTAAAAATGATATATTTTATAGAGGAGGATGATATGACGATGAATTTGTGCCTCGAGGAGATTTATATTTTGGCCATTTTGTCTCGTCTCGTTACGAAATGTCTCCCGTACTCGATACACTATGATTCTTCATATCGAGTTGAAAATAATTGGGAAGACAGTCCGCGAGGTTGTTTTTTTTTCTTTCGTCGGTGGCTCGTTCAAAATATTTCTCTCCCGTCAGCGTTTTTAAATCTTAATATCTTAATTTACGAAAGATTGACTCGATCTTTTTTCACGTTTCGTTTCCACGTATTGACTGGATTCCTCGAAGAGCCTCGATCGATTTAGACCCGTAGCCACCATACATGGGTGCAAATTTGCACTTTTGCCAAAACTTCAGGCAGCAAGAACTTTAGTCCGCGTGGCTGGAGCTGCTTTCCTCATAATAATTCCGGATTATTTTTTTCCTCAAAATATGACTCGTTATCTTCAATTCCGTGCAAATTAAATGTCGATACCTTGATTAGTATCGAAATGGCGTTAAAACAAAAAAAAAACAGATTTTCAATTTTTTTTCGTGAATTTGACAATTTTTTTGGAAAAATCTTGGGTTTTTCGGTTTTTAAAATATTGCAAACGATAGCCCAGGATTCGCTACCCCTAAAAAGTACCCCAAGAGTTGTCAATCCGTACAAATTTGCACTCATCTCGTGAGTATGTTAGCCCCGAGCTGTCTACGGGCTAATCGAGAAAGCAAAAAATGGCTTTTTCGTCGAGGACAATTTTTGATACTCGTACACATACATACAGACACGCTTACAGGATGAAGGTAAACCTAGTTGAGCACAAGTTTTGTGGCCAGAGCATCATGCCCCTTCTTTCTGGGGCTTTCGGACGACCGTCGTCGAGTCTCGCTCGAGCCAGATGCACATTTTTGTTTTTTTTTTCACTTTGAAAAATCATAATTTTTAGTCTATTCCTCGTCGATAATTTCTTCTCGTCCCTGCTGCCACGTCCCTTCGCCGCGAATATACAGGATGCTTCGTAGCTGATTGTAATCGTTTAATCTCCTTGGTCCACGCCGCTCTTGCTCCCCCGATTATTTTTCGAGACTCGGAGACTCGGAGTCTCAGTCGAAGCCTAGCCTCTTGAGAAAGAGATGAATCTCGTCGAAGGTGGGTCTTTCCTCGGCTCGTTTGCTCCAGCACTTGGTCATCATGCGATAAAGATCTCGGGAGCAAAATGTTGGCTGCTGGAGCACACGAGGTTGGTTCTTGGCCTCGATTCCTGTTCCGCCGACGTTGCTCTGCTGCTGATACCATTTTCCACAATTTTCCAAAACTTGCTCGGAGGTCATGTCGGAAAATGGCAATTCCTCGCAGTGGGTCATTATCTCCCAGACCGTGGTCGCGTAGGACCAGACGTCTGCTTGGCAGCTCCGTTTTCCCTGAAGCAAAACATTTCGGGATGAAAATTAAATCCTGGAAAAGCGAAAATTGGGCTTGGGGGTAAAAATTCCAATTGAATGTGGAAAATTGAAACTCACGAGCAAAACAGCTTCCCAGGCCATCCAACGAAGCGGAATTTTGGCGTAGCACTCGTTGACGTAATATTCACTCTCGTACTTGCTGCAGTACATCGCGTGGTCCGAGACTTTGATTACGAGATTTTTATTGACGACGCAATTCCTAAAAAAAACCGGGAAATTATTTTTCAAAAGTTCTCCAGAGACTAAAATTTATTCTGACACGTACCTCGCGGCAACGTCGCAATGAGGAACCTTCAGTCCTTCGAGGTACTTCATTCCCGAGGCAATCTGTGTCGCAAAATTCAACAGACAGCCGTAACTCAACCGGGTATCGTTGTTTGATTTTTCGTGCTCTCTTACGAAAGTTGGCAGGTCACCGAGCTCCCCGTATTCGAATACCGCGCCGAATGGCTCCTCCTCGACCAACGCGATTATCCGGGCTATATTTATGTCACGAATCTCCGCCAACGCGTACATATCCTTCATGAACACTTTTCTGATTCAGGAGAGAAAAAAATATTATATTTAATACTAAAATGTATTATTTTATATGAAAATATATTGATTAACAATTATTTATATTTATTATTATAATAAATAATTATAATATGAATAAATTCATAATTTATTACAATTAAAATATAAATAAAATAAATCGTGATAATTTATCATTTAAAATTTGAAATTTATTGAATTACTTAATTAATTTATTTTATTTATTTTATTTATTTTATTTATTTTATTTATTTTATTTATTTTATTTATTTTATTTATTTTTTTATTTTATTTATTTTATTTATTTTATTTATTTTATTTATTTTATTTATTTTATTTATTTCATTTTATTTTATTTATTTAATTTATTTTATTTAATTTATTTTATTTAAAAATTTTGAATAATTCAGTAAATTAAAATAAATTGTATTTTAATAATTGTTATTTTCATTTTTAATAATTAGTTAATATTGAAATTCTGCTTCTTGGGTGAACGAGGAGCAAAGTTTGTCGATCGAGCAGTTTTTCAACATTTTAGAGTATGAAATTTTGGGAAATGATACGAAGAACTTGGATCATTACTTCAACGAATCGGTGACACCGCGCCAGAGAGACCGGACGATTACGACCTGACGATTCCTCGTTGTACCGAGATCAGGACTCTGTATTCCTTTCGCTTCGCAGAGATGTACCTGGAGAGCCAAAAGTCAAGTTGGACTGCGTCGATTGTCGATGTTATTGTCCCGCAACGATATACTTACAAATCCGAAGCTTCCTTCGCCAATTTTGTCGAGAATTCGTAACCTGTGCCTCGAGATCTCTTGAACTTTGTACGAATTTGGTGCCTCCGCGAGATGAGCACACTCGTCGATGTGCAGCGACGTAAAGAGACTCGATCCGGCATGCTGTTCTCTTCTTTTTATCTGCTCACAAAAAAAATCGTCTTGTCGTAATTTTTTTTTTTATTTTTTATCAAAAAATCGATCGGTAAATTTTTACCGTTAGAATGTCAGTGGCCGCGTAATATCCCTCGTGAACTTTGGTGCCGGATTTTGTCGTCTGGCTCGTGGAACCGCGCCTCTTAATAGGAAACGGCGTTTGGACTATTCTGCTGTCAGAAAGTCTGTCATCCTGGAGATTCCCTTCGCTCGAAAAGCCCGTTACGTCTGAGTCCACAGAAACGTCAAAACAATTAATCGAGCAAAAAGGAAATAACAAGCAAATTTGTGGTTTTCGTTGTTTCGAACGATTCGCTCACCCGAGTAGTCGGACCTTTTGCTGCTGTGTTGCTCGTAAGCCAAGTTTTCTTCGGAAAAAAGTTTGTACGTTTTTTCATAAACGCTGCAATGTTCGTACTCGTTGCCCGAATTATTACCGAGGCTCCCGATGGTCGCGCAGTCTCCCGACGACGACGACGGGCATTTGCTCTTGATCGAGGGTCTCGACAAGGACGAAACTCCACCGCCACCGTTTGCCACTGCTTTTGGATTGGAAAGTCGAATGTCTTTCATGTTGATCGTTATGCCAGGGGCTGGCGAACCGCACAACAGGGCCGTGTGCTTTTGCAACAGAGCGACTTTGTTGCGGCCACGCAATTTCACGAGGAAGAAAGTGCAAGCGAGCGAAAGCGCGAGAACCATCAATGCTCCGCTCACCAGCCCGATGTACGTCTGAGAATTATTCACGGGAAACGCGTCGGGCGTGACATTCGGATTTATTTCGTACGACGTCTCGTTGCTGCTCGAGTCTCGTCTCTCCTCCTCGAAAATCACGTCCACCGTCTCGTTCGCGGCGTTGCTCGACACCACCGCTACTCCAATTTCCGGTCTCGGCTCGCTCGATATATTTTCAGTAGAAATTGCCACTGGATTTTGAAAAAAAAAACTGATTCAACGTTTTGAGGGGGAAACAATTTTTTCAAAAATACTATGACGCTCGAATTTGCAACGTTCAACTGCAGCGAATTTTTTTTTCGTATTTCTTGATGATTTGCAGCGTTTTCAAAATGATGCAAATTTTTATAGACGATGGAGGGAAAAGGGGGGAAATGCGGGTCACCAAAGAATTTAATTTTCATTTATCATTTCGAAGAAATCTTAATTGCGGAAATTTTGGTTTTTGATATTCGAAAAAAAATGATTTCTCTAATATTCCTTTTCCCGAACATTATATAAATTATATAAATATAAAAATAATATTAATATTCCTAAAAAAAAATAATAATCGTGATAATAATTTTTATTTTCATATTTTTGATAATAATATTGTGTTTTCTTTTTTTTTTTCTTACGTTTTTATCACGTAATTGCATTCTGCATTTGAATAATGAGTTTTTTTCCAAGAAAATGAAGAATTTCGTTGCATTTCAACGATGCAAACCTCGACGTCACAAAAAACTGAGGATTTTGAAAAAAAATAGTTCTTACCGCTTCGAAAACTGATTTCGCTGATGAGGAGCCACTTGGAGCGTGGCACGAGTTCAATTTTAACGAATCGTCCGCTCCGAGAATGCAAGTCCATGGAGAGTACGGCGATGCTGGTTCTAATCGAGCCGATGAATTCGGTTTTCTCCTCGTTGGGTTCGTACGTTTTGCCGTCGGGGGAGAACCAGGTCCGCACCCTGGAGAACGGTTCGACGCCTTTGTCCGGAGCATTCGCGACGTGCATCGTGAAATTTTCAAACTCACGGACCCCGGTGAACTCGAAAATGATCTCGACCGGGTTGAGGTCGCTCCAACCGACCCAATTGGTCGAACTCGACGATTCGAACCTGTAGGGATCCTCCCCGATCACTCCGTCCGTCAGCTGGCCCAAACCTCCCGTAAGATATTCACCCTCCTCGATACCGTCGTACGAATAGTCTTCGGCGTTCGCTCCTTCCGGTCCAAACACTTGACCCTTTGGCGCTCTGTATCTCCTTATCCCTTCTGCGCGTCATTGGAAGAAACGAAAATCCAATCATTACGAATCGATCGATCAACCAAAATTCAATTTAATTTTAATTAATTAATTAATTAATTAATTAAATAAATAAATAAATAAATAAATAAACAAATAAATAAATAAACAAAAAATAAACAAATAAATAAATAAATAAATAAATAAATAAATAAATAAATAAATAAACAAATAAATAAATAAACAAATAAATAAATAAATAAACAAATAAATAAATAAATAAACAAATAAACAAATAATAATAAATAAATAAATAAATAAACAAATAAATAAATAAATAAATAAATAAATAAATAAACAAGTCAATGTACTCACGATCCCAGACACATCCGAATATTTCGACTCTCATGCAGACCGTTCGAGGATGTTGACTGTACGGAACGAAGCGGACTCTGCTAGCGACGAACGGAAGATCCAATTTTTGTTGCACCACCAGGTACGTGTTGCTGTTGCCTCGTAGAATCTGCTGGGGCGTGAATGGGAAAAAAAATTAATACCCCCGAGTCAGTCTGTCGCGAGTTCGTAAAAAAACAATTTTCGTCACCGCCACGTGGCGTCTGCGGAGCAAACTTACGCGATCTCCTCGGAGCGTCTTGTACGGATGCCACTGGGAGTCGCGCCAATATTCGAGAAAAAAAGACTCGGCGTATTCCTGGCCCTGTCCGTTGCCAAAACGTCCCTGGGTCTCGGTCCACGTTATCAAATGATCTCTCGTCAAATCGACCTCGAGATATTCTCTGATGTCGCTGCTGATTTGCGCCTTCGGGCACCACGCGCCACCGTTCTTCTCCTGTCGGATTCTTTCCACCCCAAACAACCGATCCAATAAATCTCAAAATCCAGCCCTCCTCGTCCCATACAGAGACGAGAAATTTACATTATTATGATTTTTCATTCCCGTACGCTTTGTATACGTGCAGTAACAAGTACCTCGCGTTCTGGGGCCCAACAGATTTTATCTCGTAACTCGAGGATGCCGTTATCGCGTCATCCGGTATTTTTCCCTCCTCCATGCCGAGGGGATGCTTACATCGGCCTAAAGCATTTTGTCAACGTTATTCGATTATTACTCCATCACCGAGCGACTCGCTTTCGTACTCGCCCTGCTTCTCCTCCGCCTCCATATATTTTCAAACTTTGTTTACCGCGTTCATCGGGCTACCGGTCTCACGGAAACTCGTGAAAAATAAATCAAGATCGTTCTCGTCGTGCTACTAATTAAGTCGCTCGGACGACGTCAACGTCATTTGTCGCACGTGCTCCAACTTTTCCTCAATTTTGTATACACATCGATATATTCCTCGCGAGCATGAAAACTCCAACAGTCACTTACCGATAATGTCATTTTTACTGGTATCCTCGGCGCAGAGAACCGTCGATGCGACGAGGATTTCTATGAGAAATAATTCCAACGCTCTCATTATATGTCACACGATGATATCCTACTGCGTCCCGGCACAACTTTACTACGTTCATGATAGGTCGCCTGCTGTCATCGCATTTTGTTCTGCAACATCGTCAAAACCATTTTTTTTCCATTATTCATTTAATCGATAGACAAAAATGAAGAAATTCAATTCTACAAAATATTTTCGCTCCTTGTGCGTAAGGCCGTGCCAATTTTTTTCAAATCGTGCGATTTTTAATTCACAAACCAAAACTTTTGACAAAATTACGTTTTTTTCACAAAAAGTCGTGCATAAATTTGAATTTTTCATTGAAAAAAGAAAAATAAAGAAAAAAAAAATGACGAGAGTTTGGCAATAATTCGCGAGAAGCGAAATTTGAAAATTTTTGTTTTTTTTTCTAGAAAAAATTCGTAAAAAAAAGGGGAAGAAGGTTCAGAGGGAATGAGAAAACTATTGACTCGTGGCGTTTGCTCAGAGGGCTACTCCAGATTACCCTCGAGCCTTGCTCGCAGCAGCCAACGCGCGGGAGGCAGAGAGAGAGCGAGAAGTTGCATCGAGCTATCGCTGCACGGGAACCCTCGCGCCGTATGCACGTTCGGTGCTCGGACATGGATGACGTTTAATCGAGGTCAAACATCATCTCGCTCGAATGCTACTCAAAGCTATTTCCTTTCATTGTAGCGCGCTGTGTGCGGCGGCGACTTGGCACATAGAGTCGTCGTCGTCGTAGGCAATGCGCCCTCCGGGCAAAGTTTAATGAGATTTTGCCGAGGGTCGCGCGCGAAGGGAGCAGCGAAAGGGATGGAAAAAGTCGTGGCTCTTTTCGCCACGGCTGCGATATTCATCTTTCGAAATATATACAAACGCGCCCAATGAAACGTTTGTTTTTTCCAGTGCGTCGACGGGTTCCCCGCTTTCCGAACGATTTTTCTACTCCATCTAAAGTTTTATAGTCTATGCAGCGTATGAATATGATAATAAAGTCGTATAATACGGAGATAACGCGAGGAGCAGAGAAGGCTAGAGAGAGAAGCGCCGGAATCATGA
This sequence comes from Hyposoter didymator, assembly GCA_037952995.1. Lineage (NCBI taxonomy): Eukaryota > Metazoa > Arthropoda > Insecta > Hymenoptera > Ichneumonidae > Hyposoter > Hyposoter didymator. Next base: position 2,288,310 of record JBAJMU010000010.1, read on the forward strand.
TTAAGGGGGTTTTATGGCGACACGGTCAAATCTAAATTTTTATTTTCACTTTTTCGCACATACTAAATTCTTTGCGAAGCCAAGTTCATTGAAAAAACGTTGTTACTCATTGACGTACTCTAAATTCGAGATTCTCCGAGATTTTGAAATTTTACGATCGATTTTTATGAAAAATTAAATAAAGCTTCTTCGATGTTGCATAAAAGTTTATGCAAAGTTTTAAGAGGCTTCACCATTTAGAAATCGAAATATTAAATGTTGAAAATTGCAACTTTTAACACACGCTCTTGTGAGAAATTACTGAAAATTGTAATTTTTATAAATAATAACAAAATTTACAAGCGATTTTTTTGTAAAATTAAACAAAGCTTCTTCGATGTTGCATAAAAGTGCATGCAAAGTTTTAAGAGGCTTCACCATTTAGAAATGGAGATATTAAATATTGAAAATTGCAACTTTCAACGCACGCTCTTGTGAGAAATTACTGAAAATTGTGATTTTTATAAATAAAAACAAAATTTCGAACAAAATTTAACGAGCGATTTTGTTGAAAAATTAAATAAAGCTTCTTCGATGTTACACAAAAGTGTATGCAAAGTTTTAAGAGGCTTCACCATTTAGAAATCGAAATATTAAATGTTGAAAATTGCAACTTTCAACGCACGCTCTTGTGAGAAATTACTGAAATTTGTAATTTTTATAAATAAATATCTCGATGTCTACGTGCGGAGAAAGCTCGCAAAATAGCGCGAGCCAGAGACCCGGGGCGATGTAATATCCGCTAATACAGCAGGTTCCACGATCTCAATCGACCGGAAATGGACCCACGGAACAAAACTTGACTTTCGTATCTTTTTGAGGCTTTTGAAGGAGCAGGATCCTGTGGAACAGCCTGTATAGCGTACGCACACGCAGGCGAGGATTCCTCTCGGTATATTTGTTTTTATATCTCTGCGTTGTCGCGAGAGAAATTTCCGTCCTCGAGTCCTCTCGTGCCTGTCTCTCGCGCTATCGCGCGTCCTCGACTACTCGTTAACACAAGAGACGAGGGGGATGCGAAAAACAATCGGCGGAAGAGGGTCTTCCCTCCGGATCGCTGCATCGCAACCGCTGCGCCCGGAGAACAAGCCCGAGAGCGAGAGAGAGCGAGAGCGAGAGTGGATGGAAAAATAAAGAATACTGTACGGGAAAGCACAAGTGCACGAGTGCCAGGGCGACGAACCTGCGTGAATGAGAAACTGGGAGCGAGATCCGAAGCACCGCGGTACAACGATCCTTCGAGGACTCTTCTCGCTCGACTCGTCTCTGCTCCTCGTCGCGCCTCTTGCCTCTGCGCCTCTCGTCGTTACACGTCGACTACCTCTCAACACCGCACCCTTTCACCATATCAGATCTTGCTCCCCGCGACTACACCGTGTCTTTTATATCTCTAATCGTAATCCTCGATATATCGAGCGAACCCGATCGTTTAAGGACGTTGTATGCCAAATTTTCTATCGATTAAATTCTTTTAAATTTGCACTGCACAAAGAGAACTGTGATATCTAATGGCTCGCGCAATTTCAAGAGCTTTCATCGCATACAAAAGTCAAGATGTTTATTTATAAAAATCACTATTTTCAGTAGTTTCTCATGAGAGCGTGTGTTGCAATTTTCGACATTAAATATATCGATTTCTAAATGGTGAAGCCTCTTGAAACTTTGCACACACTTTTATGCGACATCGAAGAAGCTTTATTTAATTTTTCAAAAAAATCGAATGTTAAATTTTGTTTTTATTCATAAAAATCACAATTTTCAGTAATTTCTCGAAAGTTGCAATTTTCAACATTTAATATTTCGATTTCTAAATGGCGAAGCCTTTTAAAACTTTGCATTCAATTTTATGCAACATCGAAGAAGCTTTATTCAATTTTTCAAAAAAATCGCTCGTTAAATTTTGTTTTTATATATAAAAATCACAATTTTCAGTAATTTCTCAAAAGTTGCAGTTTTCAATATTTAATATTTCGATTTATAAATGGCGAAGCCCCTTAAAACTTTGCATACACTTTTACGCGACATCGAAGAAGCTTTATTTAATTTTTCATAAAAATCGTTCGTCAATTTTGTTCGAAATTTTGTTTATTGTATAAAAAATGCAAATTTGCTCGGACGATTTTGAATTGGCTCGCAAACAATTTTGTATGAAAGAAAAAGTGAAAAGAAAGCTTAGATTTGATCGTCGTGCCATCCAACTAGCAGCAGCGCTAGTAGAAACGGAGCTACTCGATCAGACACGATCGCGTTGGCTGCTAGGGATAGAAGCGCTCTTTGGTCAGCCCCGTAGACGCTCGGGGGGGCAGCGGAATCTTTTTATTCAAATTTTTCAACACGAAGCAGCTGCGTCGGTTATCACGCGATAAATTGAATCGGAAATGACTCTGCGAAGATTGGTTCGTAAGATTGGAAATATTGCCAAGAGTCTCGCGCGTTCGCTCGTTTTTCGTTTAACTGCTTGTTTCGTCGATTCGCCTTTTCCGCAACATACTCATCGTGTATTCCTTCTTCATCCGGTCTCGCATTTCGCGATGAGAAGCATACAGGGAAATAAAGGAGGAAATGGAGGTGGAACAAAGGAAATGGTACGGTTGGTCCGGTGCTGGCTGCTGCGATGTGCGCGGCTGGAGCGCGTGCGATAACGACGAGGTCGGGCGCGCGCAACTGAGAAACAAAGAGACCGCCGCGGGCTTAGTTGGCCGTGCATGTGTACCGCTCCAGTGGGCTTTTCCCTGCTGCCCACGAATAATTGTAGAGCCGATAAACAATTACGTCCCTGTCGCTCCTCGTCGCTCCGCGGGAGTTTCTCTCTCTCTCTCTCTCTCTCTGCTGCGCGCATAATATGCTCGGAAAATGCGTCGAGATACGTTGCGGAAAAGCGAGACTTTCAAGGCAAAAAGAGGTAAATAAGAGACTCGCGTTCCGCCAGAGAAACCCAGAAAACAAAAAAGAGCGTGCGTCGACACACGGAAAAGTCTCATTGAGTCACCGCAGCAGGATGAATCGCGCTTTTTATTCCTTTTTCCCTTGCTCTCGCGATATTTCAACTCATTTCTCTTCCTGTAACATCCACACCGAGCTTTTCCTCCTTTATATACAGAGAAACTGAAAATTACGAAATTGCCCGATCGCCGCGAGCCCCAATAACGCGAAGCCTGGTTTTTCAACCTCTGACACGAAAGATTCTCTTCGCGAGGCATCGCAAGGACTCTCTCAGATATGGTAATCGATCTTTTGCTCCTGATGCACTCTCCCTCCCTCCCTCGCGCATTATATTTTGATATACAAAGCTCCCCGCACGCTCTTTCGCTTTGCTCTCCGCGTCATTCATCTTACTTTCTCAAAGCCACTCGCTCGAAGCTCCGATAAGTTGGGAGAGCTGTGCTCTGTTTTTCTCGTGCGTCGACGTGATCGAGAGGAGAGAGAGACGTACGCGGATAAGAGAGATCCGCGACGGGCCCTTTGGGGATTTTCTTTGCTATAGTTCCGATATATAATGTAGCGCGAGCGAAGCAGAGCAGCGCAGGGAGCAAGGCAGCAGATAAGTAGATGAAAAACGAAAGAAAGGAGAGAAAAAAGGTTAAAGTTTGAAAAAGGAGAATGGACCGAGGGGCGCGGCGAGATATATATAAATAAAGTAAGAAAATGGATGGATGGACGGATATATAAGCTCGAGTCTCGTATACTCGCTCCTTTTTGCTTCATATACACGAATGGATGAGATAAAGAGCGTAACTTGCAAGATTTAAGCATGTTACATGCTAAATTTTCTATTGATGCTATTCCTTTACACTTCCACCGCATAAAGAGAATCTAATAGCTCGCGCAATTTCAAGAGCTTTCGGTGCATCTAGAAGTCGAGATATTTATTTATAAAAATCACTATTTTCAGTAGTTTCTCAGAAGAACGTGTGTAAAAGTTGCAATTTTCAACATTTTATATTTTCATTTCTAAATGGTGAAGCCTCTTGAAACTTTGCATGCACTTATATGCAACACCGAAGAAGCTTTATTTAATTTTTCAACAAAATCGCTCGTGAATTTTGTTCGAAATTTTATTTTTATTCATAAAAATCACAATTTTCAGTAATTTCTCAAAAGTTGCAATTTTCAACATTTAATATTTCCATTTCTATATGGTGAAGCCTCTTAAAACTTTGCATACACTTTTATGCAACATCGAAGAAGCTTTATTTAATTTTTCAAAAAAATCGATGGTTAATTTTGTTCGAAATTTGGTTTTTATTCATAAAAATCACAATTTTCAGTAATTTCTCACAAAAGCGTGTGTTAAAAGTTGCAATTTTCAACATTTAATATTTCCATTTCTAAATGGTGAAGCTTCTTAAAAATTTGCATGCACTTTTGTCTAACATCGAAGAAGCTTTATTTAATTTTTCAAAAAAATCGATCGTGAAATTTTGTTTATTATATAAAAAATATAGATTACCTCGGATAATCTTAAATTTAGAGTATGTCATTGTTTAGTTGATTCGTAAAAACTTTTTTGAATGTCAGAAAAATCAAAAAACAAAATTTACAAGATTTGGACGTTGCCATACGACGTCGTCCTTACGGCGGGGCGGGGGAGTCTGTATGACGTGGCTATATCGAGTAAAATACGGAGTTACCGCGCGCACCGAGCAATATTAGCTATGTGCCGCATATACTCTGCCGGCAAGAGATCCCTCGCCCGCTGCCGCCCACCGTGGAGTCTTGTCCGCGTTCTCTCCGCCGCGTATAGTTCGTACTCGCCAGGAGGAGAACCCCCGGCGCATATTTACGATCTCTCCCGTGTCCCTTTCGAGGGTGTATAGAAAGAGCGAGGCAGGGGGGGGGAGGCAGAGTGGATCGAGTTACGACGAGTATGATGAATAAATCTTCCGGCGAAGCAGCAGAGAGATCCCGGCGCTCTCGCAATTTCCCGTTGCCCGTTAAAGTCGTCGTCGTCGTCGTCGCCAGTTTCTCGGATCGAGACCTCGCGAGAGATAAATGAGCCAAGAGCCCTTTCACCTCGCGCTCTTGCCCCGCCGCGCCTTGTCGTATCACGATCTGTATGCACGCTCCAAACCCGCAGCCTGCTCTCGCGCCGCGTAACCTTTCATTTTGGCTCCACTCGATCATACCGACACGAGGATATAATACGATTTTACCGGCCCGAGCAAATCATCCCCCTTCGATATATAAAAGTCCTTGTAAACGTCGCGGTGCGAAATGAAAGGAAAAGCGACATTTTTTCCATTNTTTTTTTTTTTTTTTTTATCGTCATATCCGCGTGACCTTGACGGGCCGGAGCCATGGTGACCGTGCTCTGGCAAATTGATGGCGGAGACGTATCGGCCTGGGGATTATTGTGTTGTCAGGGCGCAAAGTGTCAAGCGCGCATGCCGTTCGTTCGCGTTCGTAAAAGTTGAACGAGGCCCGCGCGATTGATCGAAATGAAAATAGCGTATGACCCCGTGACGTCGAAGATTCGAGAAATGGATCTCCAAGTTTTTAAACGCCGCGGCAGCGCCGTGGAAAAACCGATCGCGCGCTCCGAGGGTCGAGAGGTCACGTATGTCCCGGGGAAATGAAAGAAAAATCGAGGGCAAGCCCCCGCGCGCGAGAGGAGCAGCCAACGTCCGTCATTAAAAATCCAGAGGCTCACCATTCCCCTTAAAAATTCAACATCCAGCCAACAGCGAGAGCGTGGAAAATTTGCTGGATGCGCGCTTACACGATCCTCGCCGACGTCGTGCGCTAGCTCCTGCTCCTCCGGCTGCTGCGCGCCATCTCTTTATATTATTTAAGACCCGAGGCTCTTCGGGCAAGACTTTTCTCCTCGCAGGAGCCTATACGACCTACTCCTCGAGTCCTCTCTCTATCCAGACCCTGCACGTCGGATATACAACATTGATTAGAGACAACGCGGTCGCGGAGCCATCGCTCGAAAGAGAGCAGGCGGCGATAAGGAGCAGAAATGCTGATAAATCATGAATTTTGTTTCGTGCTCATAGAGCATATAGAGAATGACGTTGGACATTTTTTTTTTACAATTTGTAATGTCAATGCGCTAAAAATGGCCCAAAACATCGAGAAAATCAAATCTTGACGTAATTCGAGGATAACTCGAGAACGGTTCGAGCTACGGGGCTCCCGTTTCGCACAGACGTTGATCTATGCAAGTTTTTCGATCTCTGAGAATTTTGTTGGAATTGCTGGAAAAATACGAATTTTATGGAATTTTGAAATTTTCAAAAAAATCGTGTCGACGCTCTAATTTGCGCAAATTTCAAGATTTATTGCTAATTTTTTTTTTATCAATAGAGTATGATAATAAGAAGGTTAGTATTGAATTTGGAAAATATCGGTTGAACGGTTTAAATTTTATGATTTATCGAATTTTACGAAAATTTGAGTTTTTTGAAAAATCGTGTCGACCCTCTAATTTGCGCAAATTTCAAGATTTATTGCTAATTTTTTTTTTATAAATAGAGTATTATAATAAGAAGGTTGGCATTGAATTTGGAAAGTATCGTTTGAACGGTTTAAATTTTACGATTTTTCGAATTTTACGAAAATTTGAGTTTTTTGAAAAATCGTTCAACAAAAATCGTTCTAGAAAAGAAAGAGAAATATATTTGAGTATCGCGTGCATGTTGAGTCTCTTGTTTTTTTTCAGCTAAGAATCCACGACGGCATTAGGACCGACGGACGCGTTTCGTGCGTCAATTGGGGGGAAGCACATCTGGCTTGTCCTGCCGCTTGGAATTTATTGAATTTTCCAACGCGAAGAAAAGCATCGCAGCCTTTCTTCACCGCGTGAAAACTTTATAGCCCTCACGACGCGACGACAAACGCCGCGTGCGAATCCTTCAGGAGCAGAGACTCTGTCGCGCGCAACAACTTTGCAAAAGTTTCGAGTCGGCGCTCGGACATGATAAAAATGCAGCAACTGCGAGGGGAATATTAGCAACTGCGGAATGAGAATAAGAAAAGCCTTTTGAGAAAGTCGCGGAAATTTCATGAAGCGAAAAGCTTGTTTCGCGTTGGCTCGAAATAAAGTGGAAATTTGTTGTGTCCAGCAGCAATAAAGGTTCCGAGACGATTGGGCGTCGTAAAGTAACCCCCGGGGATTTACGGTTTATGTCGTCGCTCTGTCCCACGCCCTTGGGAAAGCTCCTGCGGCTGGATGCGGGAGGAAAATGTAATTTACAGAGGGCGAATGCGTGACGCGAGGGCGTTGTGCGGCGACTTGCACCTTGTGTAGTCGTCGTCGTCGTCGTCGTCGTCGCCTGCTCGGTAGAGTTGGTAACGGTGCTGGACGAGGATCGAGACGACGACGACGACGACGACTGCTGCTGCGAGAGAGTACGGGGAATGAGATCCGTGCTGCGAGGAAATAACCGAGCCTCCTCCTCCGCGCGGAGGCGACGTCGTTCGTTGTCGTCGTTGACAAACGTCGCCTCGACCGGAAACTAACGTTCCGGGGGTCCCGGAGCGCGCCTCCGGGCGCGGAGAAGTGCTCTCTCGTTCCTTTCCCGTTTCTATATATCGCTCGGGCCTGTGCGTGACCGGAGGCCGGGCAGCGAGTCGCACGAGCTCCTCCAAATATTTNCATTGGCACTCGCTGCACATATTGGTCATCTCCGCCGCGCGGTTTATCGGAGCGGAGCCAGCAGCAGCGTGAAACGACTCGAAAGATACGGTGGCTAGTTGGTAACAAAGGTAGACGACTCGCTGCTCGTTCGATTGGGCGAGCGGTACACCCGACCAGAGGGAAACGCCCTGTACATGTTCCGTGTTATAACGCCAACAGTCTGCGGCGGTCGTACACGAAAAGCGCCAGGCTGGAACGCGTCTGGCTCTGTTATTTTCATCAAGAATTAACACCACCAACTTCCATTTTTATCGCATTCATCATTTAGGGACGTTGTACGCGGCGATGCTCAAATTTTTTTTTTTATTTTCACATTTTCTTATACATACGAAATGGTTCGCGAGTCCGAGTTCATTAAAAAAAAACGTTGTTGCAAATTGACTGAAGGACAACATACTCCAAATCCAAGATTTTCCGAGGTAATTTGTATTTTTTATTAACATAATTTCGAACAAAATTTGACGATCGATTTTTTTGAAAAATTAAATAAAACTTCTTCGATGTTGCATAAAAGTGTGTGCAAAGTTTTAAGAAGCCTCACCACTTAGAAATCGAATTATTAAATGTTGAAAATTGCAACTTTCAACACACGCTTTTGTGAGAAATTACTGAAAATTGTGATTTTTATGAATAAAAACAAAATTTAACGAGCGATTTTTTTGAAAAATTAAATAAAGCTTCTTCGATGTTGCATAAAAGTGTATGCAAAGTTTCAAGAGGCTTCTCCATTTAGAAATCGAATTATTAAATGTTGAAAATTGCAACTTTCAACACACGCTCTTGTGAGAAATTAATGAAAATTGTGATTTTTATGAATAAAAACAAAATTTAACGAGCGATTTTTTTGAAAAATTAAATAAAGCTCCTTCGATGTTGCATAAAAGTTTATGCAAAGTTTTAAGAGGCTTCTCCATTTAGAAATCGAATTATTAAATGTTGAAAATTGCAACTTTCAACACACGCTTTTGTGAGAAATTACTGAAAATTGTGATTTTTCCAAATAAATATATCGACGTCTACATGCGGTGAAACCTTTTGGAATTGCGCGAGCCATTGGAAGAATTTAAAGGAATTTTATCGATGGAAAATTTAGCATACAACGTGCTCAAATTGTTTTGGGGTGAAAAGGCCGAGCTGAGAGCGATATAGAGCCGTCAGGGAGACTGGCAGACGGACGGGCATTTGGAACGGCAGAAACGGACGAAAAAAACGGGCTCTCTGGGCGTTTTGCATGGATATAGTCAACAAAGTGCTCGGACTGATCATATTCGTAGAATAATTCACGAAATAATCTTTCGCAACGAGAAGATATCGCTGCTCGAGGAGGGAGGAGGCGAGCTTCGCAACGAATTATACAAAAGCTTTGCCCCCTTTGAAATATGAGCGTAATTTGGTTTTTTCTCTGTTTTTTGTACACAGAGCCCTCTGAATTATCGCAAATTCTGGTAATCCGTGGCGGGGTGCGGGAAAAACTCGAGCAAAGAGCCTCGGGAGGTCCGACGAGGTGAAAAAGTGGCTGGCAAGAGATTTCTCATGGATATCCATATCCGCGCGGCTGCTGGCGCGCCCACCCCTCGCGCGAGCATGCATTCGCAAGGTACACACGCGGGGGAGGACGCGTGTGTACTTTTCTCAGTGTATACGCTGCGCTCGAGAGCAGGGCGAGCTAATGCCATTCCGCGCGGGCTCTCGGGAGAGCTTGACCAAACAAACGCGAGGGGAACGAAGAAAGTAAATTGCGTATAGCGAGGAAAGTCGTTGCGACGAGCTTTCGACCGCGACGATTCCATTTTTCGTTCCCCATCAACGAGAGTTCGACGTGATCGACTCGCGATGTATTCATAGCGCCGGAGCCAAGCAGCAGCAGCAGCAGGTGTCGAATGCGTGCGGATCGTCGTGGCAGAGCGACAAGAATAAGTTCCTCGAGCGGTTCGCGCGAGGGAGAGAGGGGGCGAGCTCTTTGCGCGTACAAAAGCAGCTTGTAAACGACGAGGGCTCTTCGACCCGCCGCCGGTTACCGCACACCACCAGCGGGCGACCCTCTTGCTTTCGCGGCCCTTGAACGATCCTCGAGAGCAGCGATATACAGCGAGAAGCAGGCATGGGGCAACCCTGACTCGAGACACGGATATACCGAGGGCCACACGCGGTACGATCGCACGCGGAGTTTCGTTTTTCCTCGTGCGAATCGACTTTTTAAGGACATTGTATGCAACATTGTCTATCGTCGTTTTTTTTTTCGAAAAAAGCGATTAAAAAATCGTCCACGTTTCAATGTACTGCGTTGCGATACTGATTTTTTTCGCGGCTCGATTTCGCGCGGATACAGGCACGTCGACGTACGCCGAGAGACGACGAGAAGCAACGGGCGGCGAGAAGCAAGCCGCGTATAAAGCATCGGTAGCAGGGAGAGCCTCGGGACAATGAGCATACGCCAACAAAGTTATCACACCGTTGAATAGGCGATGAAATTATTCACGGGCAATCTGTCGTAACCGAGTTAATTTCGCCCCGTTGAAAATCTACATATTCAGGAAGATAGCTCCGCAGCAGCAGCAGCAGGAGCTTCAGCAGCAGCTCTCGGTGCTCTCGCTTTGCCCTCTCCCGTTCTGCTCGTTTGCACGGAGTCGGAGCAGAGACCGAAGCAGCACGCGAGACGCGCAACGTTTCGTCGTCGCTGCGTCCCTCGTGCGCGACGACCATCGCATCAGGACCCGACGCGACTTTGCCTCCTTATTTTCAAAGGCTCCGCGCGCGCCTTCACCCTTTTGCGATTTCCCAACGGTACAATAGCCCGGGGGGTGCATTCCGGCTCTCGGAGCAATTGTCGAGGGAATAAAAAGAAAACATTGAAACTTTGGGCTAATGAAATGTTTTTTTTTGCTGCCGCACGCAGCAGCAAAGTCTCTCGCGCCGCGGGTCGATACGACGAAGAAATACACGCGGAAAATGTATCAGTAGCTCGGGAAATATTGATTAACGTCTCGAGTACACACTGGGTCTTTTTGACCCCGATCAATTTTCCGTCACAAATTGACCTTCGGGTCAATTTGACCCAGTATCGCATTTTAGGAGCAAAGCAATCTCGTTACCAACACAAAGTCCCGCGCGCTACACGTATTTGCCGAATGAAGAATTGATTCGTCATTATGGGAATAATTAGCGAACGCTCGATGCGCGCGATCGATCAGTTTTTTCAATTACCTCGCGCGCTCTCCTCCCAATCAAATCATACGCGAGTGCCGCTTTTGGCCTCGCGGACCAGTCCGACCATGTATTTTGAGAGCAACGAGTATCCACAGTCCCATTCTCTGCCCCATGGGCTTTTCCTCCCGCATATTTATCTTTAATTAATCACTCGCAAATATTGGATCATTTGAATTTGGGGAAAAATGAGCGTGGCGATGGGACGAGTGTTTGCTCGGCTCCAAGGTCGTGCCGGGGATTTAAACTCACGCCGCGTAAGCATTTTTACGCTCGACAGCTAATACGAGCAGCTCGCCATTCCCGAGCGATGATCGAGGGGGATGAGCATGCGAATTAAAAAAACGTCGAGATGAAACTTTTCGACTTGGTCTCCCGCGCGTTGACCATTTGGCCAATTATCAGACACGGCCTCGAGTCTCACATTTGCTTTTGTTCGCGATACGCATGCATTCGTGTAAATAAAACTGCGCGATATGGATTTGGGCCGGACCCTGCGGTAAGCTCGAATATAATGGGTTCGTTGTTCGACGTGCCTTCGGGCGATCCGAAACAACGAGAGATGAAACGACCAACAAAAAGGCAAAACGTTGCTCGCTCCGTAAAGTTCAATTAGAAAGACTCGCTCGATACCGCAGCAACGACAACATCCGCACGACTTTGCGATGATTCCTTGTCCGACGTAATCTGTACTTTTTATGCAATAAAAACATTTTCAAACAAAATTTAACGAGCGATTTTTTTGAAAAATTTAATAAAGCTTCTTCAATGTTGCATAAAAGTGTGTGCAAAGTTTTAAGAGGCTTCGCCATTTAGAAATGGAAATATTAAATATTGAAAATTGCAACTTTCGAGAAATTACTGAAAATTGTGATTTTTATAAATAAAAACAAAATTTAACGACCGATTTGTTTGAAAAATTTAATAAAGCTTCTTCGATGTCGCATAAAAGTGTATGCAAAATTTTAAGAGGCTTCGGCATTTAGAAATCGAAATATTAAATGTTGAAAATTGCAATTTTTAAAACACTCATGAGAAATTACTGAAAATTGTAATTTTTATAAATAAAAACAAAATTTACGAGCGATTTTTTTGAAAAATTAAATGAAGCTTCTTCGATGTTACACAAAAGTGTATGCAAAGTTTTAAGAGTCTTCACCATTTAGAAATCGAAATATTAAATGTTGAAAATTGCAACTTTTAACGCACTCATGAAAAATTACTGATAATTGTAATTTTTATAAATAAAAACAAAATTTACGAGCGATTTTTTTGAAAAATTGAACAAAGCTTCTTCGATGTTGCATAAAAGCGTGTGCAAAGTTTTAAGAGGCTTTGCCATTTAGAAATCGAAATATTAAATGTTGAAAATTGCAAAGTTGTGATTTTTATGAATAAACGTCTTGAAATTGGGCGAGCCATTCTCTCGCACTGTTATCTTTGTGCGGTGGAAATTTGAAGGAATTCTATTGATAGAAAATTGAGCATACAAGGTCCTCAAGGCGAGCGGCTGGTTTACAAGCGAATTGCGTCTGGGGCGAAGGGCACCGGTTGGTTTTGGTAAAAGGGAAAGTAGCTGACGAGCGAAGTACTCGAGCGAGATGAACTCTGGGAGCAGCCAGCTCATTAGAGAGAAGCCACTGGAAACCGCACATCTCGCGTATTCGAGTCGGTAAATTTTCTCTTTTGGCGCGCAGCTTACACTCTGCGATTGTTACGACGAGGAGCCGCGTTTTGGAGGCTGCTGCGGTACGAGAACACCAACTTTTAGCTCGTTCACCTCTCGCTGAATTCGCTGTTCGGGCTTGTTTGTTCCGTGTACATATCATCTCGCGGCTTTCCATTTCGACCCTCTTTCCCATTTATTTGTCTTTCCGCACGTCCAGGAAAATTCTATTCGGCTTTCCGTCATAATCGAGAATGCGGCTACGCATTATTATCGTGAAAGTCTTTCTTGCTCCAGACCGTACGAAGCGAGCGCCGGGGAGCGTATCGAAAGAGAAAAATTACTGCATTATCGTGTCCGATGGTTTTGTACGAGAAAAACGAGGAAAACGAGAAATTGCGCGTATCCGGCGAGGAGGCGAACGAGCCCCATGGACAAATATCTTGTTTCCTTTCGGCAAAATGTTCCGACGTTGACGATAACGCTCGGACTTGGGTCGTCGCGTCCTTTCTGTCCATTTCGTCCATTTTGTCGCATTTTGTTCGTCTCCCTCGCGTAACGTCGGTCCGTCCATCCATCCATCAGTCTGTCCGTTCTTTTTGCGTAAATCCTGGTCCGCCCCTCGACGACGAAAGCCCCGAGGAGATTCGAGGAGAAAAGACGATGCTGGGAAAGCGACACCGGGGCCTTGTCCCGGCGTGTGCTCGCTCCCTCTCTGACCTGCGAGCTCGCCCTCATCTCTCTCGCGCGTCCTTCACCTTATTATTCTTTTATATATACAACGCACGCTCGTCGAGCTACGTGGCGCGGCGTTTTACAAGCCACCAGGCGGTCTGGCTTGTTGGTACTAAAACTGCGAAGGCGTCCGATGCAATTTACGGAGACAAGACGCAGCTGAGCCCGAGCCCTCGTCCTCGACGACCACCAAATTTACTTCCCAGGCTCGCATCCGCAAAGACTCATCGCGCGCCAATCTTTTGCTCCATTTTTCGGAGGCCCATTTTCGCTAATTTTTATATCGTGTTACCTTTTTATGAGGAATGTACACCGACTGCTCTCGCTCCATCTTTGCATCTTGGGCCTAATAAGGAGTACAATAATTTCCGCGGCATCCAATTAGGCGAATGAGAGCAGGCTTTCCATGGGAGCCGACGATCTTGAGAACGTTGCATGCCAAATTTTCTATCGATCGAATTTCGAGAAGTTGCAACATTTAATATTTCGATTTCTAAATGGCGAAGCCTCTTAAAACTTTGCATACACTTTTATGCAACATCGAAGAAGCTTTATTTAATTTTTCAAAAAAATCGATCGTTAAATTTTGTTTTTATTTATAAAAATCACAATTTTCAGTAATTTCTCAAAAGTTGCAATTTCCAACATTTAATATTTCGATTTCTAAATGGCGAAGCCTCTTAAAACTTTGCATGCACTTTTATGCAACATCGAAGAAGCTTTATTTAATTTTTCAAAAAAATCCCTCGTTAAATTTTGTTTTTATTTATAAAAATCACAATTTTCAGTAATTTCTCAAAAGTTGCAATTTTCAACATTTAATATTTCCATTTCTAAATGGCGAAGCCTCTTGAAACTTTGCATGCACTTTTACGCAACATCGAAGAAGCTTCATTTAATTTTTCATAAAAATCGATCGTTAAATTTCGTTCGAAATTTTGTTTATTATAAAAAAAATACAAATTTTTTTAGATGCAGGGCTGGAAAGCCATTTCGTATGTAAGAAAAAGTGAAAATAAAAATTTATATTTGTCCGTCGCCGTACAACGTCCTCAAGCTCCTGCTCGCGCTTGCTGGGAGCCTTTCATTCTCGCGTTTCTCGCGTGAGAATAACGTATTCTTGAGAAACGTCGCCGCAGCGGATATCAAGTTGCCAAACTCAATTCGCCTGCTCCCGGAGCGTACGTCGTGGCATAATGTGCTCGCTCACGTATCCGCGACGCGGATGTGCGACTATATTTATATTTATAAAGCGCCGCGACTGGCCAAGCGCATACATTTCAACAATGTTACGAAGCGACGCGTTTTATCGCTGCTGATTCCTCGCTATAGTAAAAAACTCGCGCGCCACGCGGAAGTCGAATCAGCAGGCTGCTCTCTAAAAACCCGCGCGGAGGATCCGCGGAAATAAGTGGATATTCTCCCGGCGCGGATCGAGTTCCGAGCCGCGGCAAATCAAAGAGCGATCCTCCACGGAATCTGCCAGTCTCTCGCGACTCTTTTCCCCTCTCGCGGCAGTCTATTCCGCGGTATATAGCGCGCACGACTCGCCAGAGTGTGACTGCCAAGTTAATTTTCAGAATTCGTTTGCTCTTTCCTCTCCCTCCTTCCCTCTCTCTCTTTAATTCTCATCCTTGCTGCTGCTGCTGCTGCTGCTGTGTATCGAGATCTTTGCTTTGCTCCCGAGGCGAATTCTCGACGAGCTCCGCGCGCAGAGCAGGGAGAAATCAGCGAAGCGTGCAAAAGCTTCGACGGCGAGCAGCGCAGGGCACACTTTGTGTGCTCGAGTAATAAAATGAATGCTCGTAGCAGAAAGCCTCGCTCTCGTCGGTTCTTTATCCGATATAAATATACATATATATTAATTGGCCATTTGACGACCGGAAACTGATAAAATTCAATTTGCCAAATTCGCAAACTTTCTCTCCATCGTTTTCTCTTATTTTTCGTTTCCGCGCGGCGTACACGTTCTTATTCATTTTCCGAGGCTCGTCCGCGCGAGCCTTCGATCGCGAGCGACCTTTTTCGCGCAGTTTCGAACGCGGTCGTTGCTCCGCGCCGTTCCGTAAGCGCAATCGCGAAATAATAACGTTGGATCGTCGTCGTCGCAGAGTAAAAAAAAGAAAAGAAGCGATTCCGCGATGTCTCGTTGCGGAATCGCGAGTTTTCGGGGCAGGATCGATCGGACGCGCGCGCATATACACGATGTTCCATTAATTATTGTTCCCCCCGTCCCGCCGCGCCGCGACAGCAACACCGCGGATCGACAGATGTATCAATTAGCGAGTTATCGCGCGCGCACATTGAGATATATATACGCGCGTGGGAGTCTGTACGTGAGAGAGAGAGCGCGCGCGAATGTATCGCGTGGCTCGCGAGTCCGCTGCATGCTCGCGCGCGGGTACCGAATTAGTATGGACCGCGCGAACGAGCGCGAGTCGGTATAGCCACGGGAGTATTTATGATCGGAAACATCGCGTTCGATGCGACGTGCACGCCGCGGGGAGGAGCGAACGTTCGCGGGAGCGGCGGTGGGACTCTCGATCGCGCGGTGTCCCGGTAAATTGATTTGCTCGTGCGTACACGCGGAGGAGGAAGGAGACTGATGCAACGATCCGAAGCGGAAATGCGAGATACGTTAATATCACTCGCGTATTACGATTATGATTGACCGAATTTGTAACGATCTCGTTGCGGCTGAGCGCGTCCAACTCGCGAGTCTGCGTGCGAAACGCGGCCGCAGCTCGCGGATTTTTCTCCATGAACTTTGATGAATATTTGATGAAAAGTGCATTGGATTTCGCTGCCTCACAGAGGTGAACATTTTTTTTTCCGGTCCCAAAACATCGAAAGAAAAAATGTCCGGATGAGTCTGTTCTGGGAGTGAAAAATTCAAACGTTCGTAACTCGAGAACGGTTTGAGCTACGGAGCTCCCGTTTCGCACAGACGTTGATCTGGACAAGCTCTTCGTTCTCTGAGAATTTTATTGGATTTGCTTGAAAAATACGAGTTTTACGGAATTTTTAAATTTTCAAAAAAAATCTGTCGACGCTCTGAGTTGCGCAAATTTCAAGATTTATTGCTAATTTTTTTTTCCATCAATAGAGAATCTTCATAGGAAAGTTTTGGTACTGGATTTGGGAAATATCGTTCGAACGGTTAAAATTTACTGATTTTTCGAATTTTACGAAAATCTGTTTGAAAAATCGTCCAACCGTTCCAAAATTTCTACAAATTTAGTAGAATATTGTTTCCGTTCTTTCTTATTGCCTTCTAGAAAAGTTGTCGAAATAATATTTGAAAAAAAAAAATTAAACCAAAAATGAATGAAAATTTCCTTAAAATTTGCAAATTTCGATTTGCAGGGTTTTTGGGATGGAATCGTTGCCATGGAGCTAGCGCGATGTAGGTAATAGCCACGGGGTATGACGAACACGTGGTTTTGGAAGCTCCGCATGGCTTATGCATGCGAGACGGACGAGAACGATTGAAAAAAATGCTAAAGAAATGGCTATGCGTTAGGGCATCTGGTATAGCGAGCGCGGAATACATACATACGTATCGAGTCTCGAGGCGCACTTTATGCAGCCACCTCTCGCGCGATACATATTCTATGTGACTTGATCCGAGAGCCGGGGCGTCCTTTGCATATCGTGCGGCGCGGAAGCGCCCGGAGAGCGCAACAAGGAGGAGGAGCGGGAGGAATAATAAAAAATTGCTTCGATCTGAAAAGCTCGGGATCCGCGGGAGGCTCGTGAATCGCGTTTTTTTTTTTCAAATTCATTTTTTCTCTTTTTTAGGTTACGCAGCGAAATATCTCTCGCGGCGAAAATGAACTTTGCGCGGGGCGCGCGAGGAGGATCAAGTTCTCGAGACTGCTGTCGAGGACACGCCGAGAGAGTCTCTCTTTCACGACGCGATCGCTCTCGCTTCTTCCTTCCTTCCTTCCTGCTTCCTTCCTCGCGCTCTGCGGAGCAGCCTCTTGTCCGGGCCCGGAAGAGGGTGCTCATCATCCACGAGCAGCAGCAGAGAGTCCACCGCGCGGGGAAACAAAGGAACAAAGATTCAATTTCCTGACGAAGGAAACAAAGGTTAAGGATTGCGTCGAGGAGGAGGAGGAGGAGGAGGAGCTTTTCTCTGGCAAGATTTTCTCCCTGAGAGGAGCAGCGAGCGGGAGACGGTGTCACCCCGCGCTGACTGCCTCGCGGGCATGTCGAAGCTTTAGCCTCTCTTTGGGCTCGCTCGCTTTTTCGCTCTGCGCTCGCGTATATTTACAAAAGAAGCTCCTTCGCTCAGCCGTTTCGCAGCTTCTTTCCAACCGCAACGAAGCAGCTACGGTCACGCGCGCGCTCGCGAACTCGATGAATATTAAGGTCGTTGTATATCGCGCGGGATGGTCAAATCTTCATTTTTCTTTTCGAGCCCAAGTTGATGATGAAAATTTCCTACAAATTGCCGATTCTCCGTGGTAAT
This sequence comes from Hyposoter didymator, assembly GCA_037952995.1. Taxonomy (NCBI): domain Eukaryota; kingdom Metazoa; phylum Arthropoda; class Insecta; order Hymenoptera; family Ichneumonidae; genus Hyposoter; species Hyposoter didymator. The sequence continues at coordinate 2,306,070 of JBAJMU010000010.1, forward strand.
CTGTATTCTTTATATAATAAATAAAATTTCGAACGAAATTTAATGATCGATTTTTTTGAAATATTAAATAATTCTTCGATGTTACACAAAAGTGCATGCAAAGTTTTAAGAGGCTTCAACATTTAGAAATCGAAATATTAAATGTTGAAAATTGCAATTTTTATTGTGATTTTTATGAATAAAAACAAAATTTCCAACAAAATTTACGAGTGATTTTTTTTGAAAAATGAAATAAAGATTCTTGGATGTTGCATAAAAGTGAATGCAAAGTTTTAAGAGGCTTCAACATTTAGAAATAGAAATATTAAATGTTGAAAATTGCAATTTTTATTGTGATTTTTATGAATAAAAACAAAATTTCGAAAAAATTTACGAGAGATTTTTTTGAAAAATTAAATAAAGATTCTTCGATGTTGCATAAAAGTGTATGCAAAATTTTAAGAGGCTTCACCGTGTAGAAATCGAATTATTAAATGTTGAAAATTGTAACTTTTGACACACGCTCTTACGAGAAAGTGAAAATTTAAAGGAATTTTATCGACAGGAAATTTAGCGTACAACGTCCTTAATTCCACGATGTGTATCGTTTACATTTGCCTGCTGCATAAATATTCAATCAACGCGTGAACGAGCCTGAACCCAGCGACCTGGAATCGCACGGATGACGAATTTTTGTATCACGCACGCGTTTCTCGCTCTGCTGCTGCGGTCGCGGATCGAGCACCAACTTTTTATCCGCGCGCGATGGAACGCCGCGGGAATATCGAATGTGTATACACGCAGCACGAGAGCCGCGCGTTGACGTTCGCGGTAATTCGGGAGGGTTCAATTGCAACGAGCTAACGAGTGCGCCTTTCCTGCTCCTGCTCTCTTCCTGCTGTAGCTTTTCCCTGTGCGCGTATTTATTCACGCACGCTCTCGCAGGTTCCTCTCGCTCACGCCGCGCGCGTGCAATTCCGCAAAGCTTTGAATCCACACGCACGCAGTATTTACGCTGGGATTTGGCAACGCATCGCGATACGATGATTAGAAATAACGCGCGCGCGATAATTAACAGCCTTTCGCGCGGTGCTGCTCGCATGTTCCGATAATATCGATTCGCCCGCGCGCAGCCTCTCATTTCGTCGCGGTCAAGAAATGCGAATAAGCTATTTTGCATCAAGCGCGCGGGGATGAAAGAGACGAGATGCGAGGAGGAGGAGGAGGGTCGCCTTGTCGACGCCGGTTCGCGATGAGTGTAGCACCGGCTCGTTCGATGCTCTGCTCGGACGAGCGAGCCTCCTAAAAGCCATTATTGAATTACTGCCATTTGTGTATGAGCTATTCGGGGGAGCTCGTCGTCGCGGTATATAGAGCGCCGCGCTGGTGGGTGGGGTGGGGGGGAGCGATGCGGAAAGCTCTCGTCAGTGCGGAAAGGGCTGAAAAATCAATGAAGGGCGAACACGTTGCTGCGGTGCGGTGGGTTTTGCTCTTGGCGAACCGTCAGCCTCTAGCTTGCTACTGCTTTGCCCGCAAGAGTCTCGCTAAACGCGATACGTCGTATATATACGCGCGCCGCACGAACCTGCCGCGTAGCACATGTATTCTTCGGCCCCCCGAATTCAAATACGCGTTCGCTTTTTATATCGTACGCAGCGCGTACTATTAGGTAAATGGAAGAACGAACCAGAGGGGGGCGTGAAAAAAGAGATTACGAGAAAAACATCGCGCGCGTCCCTTTGGCCGCCAGCTGTGCGCGGGATCTAGCCAAAAAAAAAACGCAATTGTGCTTGCGGGCTCGGCTGCTGCTTTTTTAAAAAAATTATGAAAAAATTGGCTCGTCGACGATCGCGACGCAATTGACCCCGATCCAGAGCCCTCCACGTTGTTATTCAATTTATACCAAAAGTTCGACCACGAGTTCCAGGTTTTTTTGCTTCCTCATAGAGGAAGTTTTGTTATGGGGATTCAGTCTGAGAATCTTGTTGGTTATGCTAGAAAAATTACGAATTTTAGGGAATTTTGAAAATTTCTAAAAAATACTGTCGACGCTCCAACTTGCGCAAATTTCAAGATTTATTGCTAATTGTTTTTTTTATAAATAGAGTTTCATAATAGGAAGGTTGGTATCGAATTTGGAAAATATCGGTTGAACCGTTAAAATTTTACGATTTTTCGAATTTTACAAAAATTCGAGTTTTTCGAAAAATCGTCCAACCGCTCAAATTTTTGCAAATTTTTCATCATATTGTGTACGAGTCCGTCCTTGCTCTCAACTTTCTAGAAAAATTGTCGAAATTTTATTCCAAAAAAAGTAAAAAATCGATAAATTAGTGAAAATTCAAGATTCAGCACGCGATGCTCGAGATTTCAAAGTATCTCGAGGTATAGCGAAAGAATTTGAGCACCACGTGCTAAATCTATTTTTCCCATGCAACTGCGTCGCAGCGATTACTGCGAAAAGTTTGAAATTTTCGATCGCGAGTTTCTCTGCGTCGGTCTTTGAAAAAATTGGTGAGGCGATTGGGTTTTGAGGATGATTGAGAGCGCTCGTCGAAACCGCGGACAGATATATGCTCGAGAGGGCGCACGACCTGCTGCGGCGGAGCCAACACAAAAATAACGCGGAAGGGTGCGAAACAATGGTTCGTCGTCGTCGTCGTCACGCGTCCACACACGGGGCTCGGTAAAAAAAAAAAAAATTCGTCTCCTTTTTTAAAAAATCTACAACGTTTCTTAATTTTCTTCGGGTTATTCTGCTTCGGGAGAATTTGAGAATAATGGCCCGCGCGGGGGTGGAATGCGCCCCAGCAGCAGCGAAAACTCCACAATTGGCCGTTCCGCGTCCGTGGGCCGCAGTCCCGCGAGAGTGCTCTTCCTCCTCGCACAACCCTGCGAAACGCTCTGCCTCGCGCCGCGCGACCAACGTTGTAATTAAAGAATGCGCCAGCGGAGAAAGCAAAAGGGATTTTGCGAGCTCTTGGTGTTAATTAAATTATAAAGAGGCTTATCGCCCGCTCGAAAGGGCGCGCGCGATGATTGAGTCGAAAAACGGAAAGTTTAAACGGGTTACCGCGCGATAGAGAATCTTTTTATTTTCTGTAGCAACTTGTTTACGCAAATTCGGCATTTACACGATTCGACGGCGAGTCTCTCTCGGTTTATCCAATTTTCTGGTCACTCCCTGCCCCGCTGCTTCTTCCGCGAGTCTCTCTCGGGCGCGCGGACTCGATTCGCGTTATGAAATTGCTGATAAACGTTTTCACAGGAATACACGGAGCCGTGGGCAGAAACAATACGAGAACGCGGATTCGCGTCCCTTTTATCATGCGTTCCTCATGCTCGCGCGCCCAACAACGTTGGGCTTCGTGCCCAAATATCCCGCGCGATTCCCTTGTCGGTGCATGCATGTTGTACACGCCGAGCCAGAATTCCCAAATGAGCGGCTAATATATCGCTCTGAATGAGAAGAGCATGACTTGCTGCTCTGGCATTCGGACGCGCATCAGGCCGCATGCATAGCAGCAGAGAACACCGAAACTATAGATTCGGAGGGCGAGAGCTTGAGCGCGCGAGGAGAGTTTGCCAATTTCCACGATTTCGGCATTTTCTTACATAAAAAATTGTTTGCGAGACCAAGTTCATTAAAAAATGTTGTTACAAATCGTCTAAATAACGATATACTCAAAATCCAAAATTGTTCGAGGTAATTTGTATTTTTTATGTAATAAATAAAATTTCGAACAAAATTCACGATCGATTTTTTTGAAAAATTAAATAAAGCTTCTTCGATGTTACACAAAAGTGTATGCAAAGTTTCAAGGGGCTTCACCATTTAGAAATCGAAATATTAAATGTTGAAAATTGCAACTTTTAACACACTCGTGAGAAATTACTGAAAATTGTAATTTTTATAAATAAAAACAAAATTTACGATCGATTTTTATGAAAAATTTAATAAAGCTTCTTCGATGTTACGTAAAAGTGTATGCAAAGTTTTAAGAGGCTTCACCATTTAGAAATCGAAATATTAAATGTTGAAAATTGCAATTTTTAACACACTCATGAAAAATTACTGAAAATTGTAATTTTTATGAATAAAAACAAAATTTACGATCGATTTTTTTGAAAAATTAAGTAAAGCTTCTTCGATGTTAGACAAAAGTGTATGCAAAGTTTTGAGAGGCTTCACCATTTAGAAATCGAAATATAAAATATTGAAAATTGCAACTTTTAACACACGCTCTCGTGAGAAATTACTGAAAATTTCCATTTTAATAAATAACTATCTCGAGCTACTAGACATGACTATTCTCTTTGCATACAACGTCCTTAAATCCTGTAGCCTTTCGAAATGGCAACGTTATCGCGTCGTGGCTCTCGCCGATTTTTCTTCATCCTCTGCGCCGGACAATAAAAAGCCTAAAAAGCGAAACATAGACATCGAATCCATATATTTGTGTTTCTGTCGCAGTGGATCTCGCGCGTATACGACAAAGGGGCGCAAGTTGCCCGATCGTCTGAACGGCCGGGCGCCTATTTTTCGATTTCCAGCAACTCGGGTCGATTCGAAATGTAAAAAGTGTGGAATGAAAATATAACCCGGTTGTCCTGCTGCATCGTCCGCCTCCGCTCAAAGTCATTTCCGGCTCGACGTATGGGGAAAAAAAAAAAGCTCCCGCAGAATATCTCGCGCCGCCCCACGTTCGCCTCCTCTCTTTGCCAAATTCTCTTTCGCACGCGCGTTTCGACAATAAAACAAAAAGTGTGTATACACGAGTTCGTACGCGCGCCAAGAGTCGCCGCTGCAGGGGTGAATTTCCAAATAACGCGTGTACCTCCTCCTCCTCCCCGAACTCTCTTCCGCGCTCGGTATTTATATTTATGAAAGTAGCAGAGCTGTCACAACTCGCTGTTCTACCGCCAATATTAATCCACGAATTACCAAATGATCCCCGACATTTCGCGTTTATGCCCCCAACGGTATCTCATCCCTTGGCCAGTCGAGTTCGCTCTGCTCGCTCGTCATTCCGCCCCCGCGCGCGATATCAATATCGATTACGTTCTCCTACATGTACGCGGACAGGAGGAGGAGCTTTTCTCTCTCTCTCTCTCTCTCGTTTGTTCTCGATATCGCGCCGCGCTCCACCGACGCATGCAGCGAACCTGTCGATTATTATTTTCATCCTCCCTGCTGCTCCGATACTTTGTTCTCCTCGTTTTCATTCTTTTCCACTAGGAAATTAACCCGAGAACACGGTAAGGGGCCAAAAACGACCGCACGCGAAGATTCTCACGTTTTACCCAATTTTTCACTGATTTTTCGACTTGAATCAAAATCGCCCAGGCTCTCGTGATCCTGCATCAAAAAACGAAGAGAACGAGCCCAATTCGAATTCTCAACGTCAAATTTTACCGGAGATGTGAATTTTTCAATATTGGGGTCTGTCAGACCCCGAGTTACGGAAAGACGTGAAAAAAAAAATCTTCGATCTCGTCGAAGATGAAAACCCGGACCAAAGTTCGATCTTTCTTCTCGCGATGTGGATCGAACGACACCCCCTCGCCGCGCACCTCCTCATTCCGACGTTTTTCGCTGTCGCGTCTTAAAAGCGTTTTCTAATAAAATTTTGCCCTTCCCTCCACCCCCCCGCCATTTTTATTATCGCGCCTTGACGAGTCCTCCCGCGCGCTGCTGAGAGATACAAATATATACGCTCGCGCGATATATATTTGTATATGCGGACGCGCGAGAGAAAGTGACAAAAGCGTTACGACGACGACGACACGCTCCATACGCGCGGCGTCAACGGTTTTTCTATACAATCCGCGCGTATAGGTAGGTGTGGGCGCGTGCAAGCCCAGCGATATCGGGCGTTTGTATAGCTTCCGCTCCCGCGTATACTTTGCTCTCCTCCTCCCCGCGCCATACCCCGCAAGCAGCTTTTTGTGAAAGACTCGCTTCCGACGCGTTTCTCTCCGTTTTTACCTACACGAGTCATTTTTTTCATAAATGAAACTCCCGCGGCGCGCGCGCGGCTTCGACGTCGACAAAGAGAAAAAAGTGTGTCGAGGAAAAGCTCTTTGCCGCCGCTGAAGCTCCCCGCGCGCCGCATGCACGAGTATCGCACTCGCTCAGTCTCTTTTATACACAAATATTTATTCGCATAGCTACAGAGCGAACGCATTTACACGGACGAGTCTTTCGCGTGTACGTACGTGCACGAGAAACGCCGATTGCGAGAAAATTGCGAGGAAGGGGCAAGAAAGACGTCGCTGCGTGTAAATTACGTGGCGCGTGTCCTCCGCTGTAAAAGGATTTCAAATTCTCAACTTCCTGACATTCATTATTTTTGCGCGACCTGCTCGCACATTGGCCTGCGATCGCTGCGCGGCTATTTCGAGGCAACGTCGAAAACTCTAGAGAGATAATTGCGTTTGGCAAATTCGCGTCGTATTTCCGGACCAGGTCACGGAAATCGTGACGCGAGGATCCTTTCGAAACTTTTCTACCAACAATTAAGTAGAATTTTCAGTTTCTAATATTAAGAAAAAACCAAGTTAAGATTTTTAATATTAATATTTCTGATGAAAGAATTCTTTAAATAATAATAAATAATATTTTTAATACAATTTCTAAAGAAAATAATATTTTTAATAATATTTCAAACAAAAAAAAATATTTCTAAAAAAAAATAATATTTTTAATAATAATAAATAATATTTTTAATAAGATTTCTAAAAAAAATAATATTTTTAATAATATTTCTAGAAAAAATAACATTTTTAATGATATTTCTAGAAAAAAAAAATATTTTTAATAATATTTCAAAAAAAAATAACATTTTTAATAATATTTCTAGAAAAAATAATATTTTTAATAATATTTCAAGAAAAATTATAATATTTCTAAAAAAAATAATATTTTTAATAACGTTTCTAAAAAAAATAAATATTTATAATAATATTTCTGAAAAAAATAATATTTTTAATGATAATATTTCTATTTTTTTTTTGGGCGAGCGTTTTGCCCTGGCTATGGTCCCCTACTATTCCGGTCGCAGAATCCGATCGTTTTATCCTCATAATTGCATTCTGCATTTCCATGATCTTTGCCCGAGAAAATGAAGAATTTCGTTGCGCATTGCAACGATGCAAACTTGAACGTCGTTAATGGATGCGGACGACACAAATGGTCTTTGTGTCCAGAATCACGATTTCCAAGGGCCAAGTTTCTAGTTTATTCATCGAAAATGAATTGCGATACGTCATTGGTACATGAATGAGATACGCGAGGGTCGGGGGCTCGATTCCTCGGATTCCGGAATATATATAGTACGCGGAGGCTCACGCAATGCACATGTTGACGACATTCCTCGCGATGCTAACTGCGATCCGGTCGTACAGCACGTATGGTGGATGCAAAGGGGAACAAAGAGGAGTGTGCGAGGGAGAAGCCTATGCGAAACCGCGATGTAAACTCCGCGCGACACGCAAATTCCTTGGGCCGGAAACCCAAAGCCGAACGAACCTCCGCCGCCGGCGGCTGTATACGGGATACGCGACCAACTTGCGAAAGTGAAATAAACCAACAAACGTCGAAACACTCGAAACGAGCGCACATCGATCGATAATTACTTCCGATCAAGGTCTCGAGGGTCAGGACGACGAAAAATTTGACCTTTGCGTCGGACGCACACGCGTCTCCATCAATTTTGTGGAAAAAAAATACTTTTTCCACGACTGTCGACAAATTATTGGAAATAATCGAAAAACCTGAGGATTTTAACCCTCTAGTAGACACACATGGGTCTGGGGGACCCATAGCGTGAATTTTTCGCTTTTACGTATCGACCTGAATTTTTTCCGATTTTTTAAACGCCTCGGAGTACAGTAAAAAAAAATGGTAAGGCGCCCCAGACCCATGTGTGTCTAGGGACGGTCGAAATTTTTTTTTTTTTTCCAAGTCTATTCCATTCGAGGACTCGACCAGGCAACAAGATTCAACAAAGTGAATTGCCATGGCCGCAAAATATAATTGAGATATTTCGTCGCGAGTACGACGAGGATGCGAGGAAATATTTCGAGTTTGCTGGGTCAAGGAAATTTTGATTGAATTGACCGAGTTGTTTACACAGGCTGCGAGTTGGCAAGTGTAAACGAGGGATCCGAGCGGCGGGTTCATTCACCAAGACCCTTGCCGGCGGCATTGCCGCGGAGCCTGCTGCTCCTGCGACTACAATAACGGCCGAATATTTCGGCCGTTAGAGCATGAGGCTCGTGGCACAAAATTTTCTTCGAAATTTTGTTTTTTATATAAAAAATACAAATTGCCTCGGAGAATCTTGGATTTGGCGTACGTCGTTCTTTAGTCAATTCGTAACAACGTTTTCAATGAATTTGGGCTCGCAAATCATTTCGTACGTAAGAAAAAGTGAAAACAAAAAAATTGAGATTTTACCGTCGCCATACAACGTCCTTGAATACCAATAAAAAAGAATCTTTATCAAATATTCAGTGCAGACTCTCGTTCTATGGATCGAAAACTAAGTTCCTGAATTTTTTCAGATTTTTTAAACGAGTCCAAATGGAGTAAAAAAAACGCTAGGGCTCCCCAGACCCATGTGTGTCTAGGGCAGTGCTTTTTCGATTATTCCGTCTCGACGAAGAGTCAAGTTGGACTTACCTTTCAATTGAAGCGTCGCGGTACGGAGCAGCGTAGTAGGACAGCTGCTTGTTGGAGAAACGTAAGTAGAGGTACCTGCTCGAGAGTATCGCAAGATTCGTAGCTGCGAAGGATCGTCGCGGGAAGCACGACGTCGACGACGCGACACCGACGAATCTTCATTTCGTGTTGAGAAAATAAATGAGAAAATAAATGAGACAAACGATAAGAAGAAAAAAATATCCCTCGGCTGGCACTTTCGTTGTTTATGGGAAACAGGACGCGCGACCAAGTCGAGAATAATCCGCAAGTATCCACGGGGGCACGTAAGATTTTTTTTTTTTCCCGTTGGTCGCTCTCCGCGCGCGAGGTTATCGCCGGGACAGGAAAATGTACGAAGCTTCGAGGACGATTGAGAAAATGTTGATTTGCCAGAGTCCTGCGTCGTTCACCACGCGTATTTTTTATTTACAGTATTTGTTTGGGAGCAACACCGCGCGAGGAGCCAGATCGCGTTTTACCTCCCGAGTGAGCAGCAAATGCGACGGTGAGCCAGCATCCAAAAGCACCCTCTACCCTCGTATTTCTGGCAAAGGGAGCTCGCACGGGATCGTGGGAGAAAATCAGGCAAACGTTGAGTGGGGGAAGTTTGTTGCGTGAGTATTGCGCAAAATCCGCAGCATCCCTCTCGCTCCCGTGAGCTCGCTCGGGAACGCTCACGGGGCCAAAGTTGGGGCTGCACTCGTTGGCCATCAACCAAGAGGATCCCCACAGTCTTTGGCACTCTCCGTGACGAACCATCGCGCGAGCAGGATCGAGAGCCGCGGCAAAAGCTCGCGCGCTCCGTCTCCCCAATTACCGCGTTTCTACGAACAGCATACGGCCAACCGAGAGCAGAGTTTGCTGTGTGTACATCGAGCAGCAGGGAGAGAAGCAAAGAGCCTCACAACGGAGGCTGCTCCGCGAGCGCGATCTACAGCTGATGTATGTACATCTCCGGAAAGCCCTTTCACCTCGTTTCCTTCCGCCGTGTGGCTCGCATTTTCAACCACCACGACTATATATAGCCCCAACGATATCCAAGGATCCGAATGCCCAGCAAAGTCACGAGCAGCCTCGTCGCGTTATACTTTTTCCCAGGCGAAGCTTAATCGCGCGAGGCTCATCGACCTTCCCGTTTCCCGAACCAACTTTTCTCCAAAATCTGTTAAAAAAGTTTCGCGATATTCGCGTAAACGATAATTAGCTCTTTTCGGAAACACAAGCAAATCGTAATAATGGTTTTGTTTGGAAAGAATAATTAAACGTCGATTTCATATTTATAAGAAAATAAATTGGTTATTGACCCCAAAACGGCGTAACCTTTGTTTTTTTTACTTATTCCGATAACCTGGGGTCTCAGAGACCCCATTTTTGAAAAATTCATATCTCTGGCAAAATTTAACGAAAAAGGTTGAACTTGGGCTCAATCTTTTCGTTTTTTGATGCAGTTTTGCTTCGAGTCAAAAAATTCGTCAAAAATTCGGCAAAACTATGAAAAATATTAAAATAAAAAAAATAAAAATGAAATTAAATTCAAAATGAAAGAAAAATTAAATTAAATTCAAAATTGAAGAAAAATAAAATAAAAATTGACATTAAAAAAATAAAAATTGAATTAAATTCAAAATTAAATAAAAATAAAAATAAAAATTGAAATTTCAAAAATTAAATTCGCCAATGAAATAACTGACGATGGTTATTTGTCGAGAATTAGTTTGTTGAATTAAAACGCGCGAGGGATATTGCCGTGTACGGTAAAGCATCGAGAATGTTTGGTACACACGGGCGAACGCGCCGACTCCCGGGCGCTCTGCTCTTGGGATATGACGTCGAGGGTAGTGGGTGGCGTACGGGCGATCCGAGATAGGTGGCCACCTTGTTTTATGCGTTTCACCATGGGCGCCAGAGCAGACCTCCCCGCCGCCCGTTTATCAATAACCTCACTCGCCGACATATACCCCGCCGCTCGACTCTCGCTCCCCGCTGCTGCTGCTGCTGCTGCTGCTGCTGCTGCTCGACGTACGAATATTTCGCTGTACCAACACGCAGCCACCATACACGGGGAGAGGCTATCGGAGCAGTTTGTATGGCAAAAGATACGGGAATTGTAAAATCTCGGAGCGGTAGCGCAGCTCCGCGCGCGGGATGTTATGATCGGCGCCGTTAAACGCGGTGCGGAGAGTCATGAAGCGCGGCAACTCCCGTAAAAACTTTCACCCCAATTTTTCGCAACGAAACGTCGCGTTTCGTTGCGAAAAAAAAAAGAAAAAGCTTCGGCTCAGGGCAAAGAAATAAAAAGTGGTCGCGGGAAAGCATATTGGCCGAAATTTCGACGCCCTGCGTCGATTTTATTCAGCGTAATGATGAGTATGAGAATTTGGAAGGAAAAGGTAGAGCATGGGCTCATTGTCGCTCTTGGACAACGAAATATCGCCCTCCGAGCCCGAGTCTTTCGCACCGGAGCGGTCCTGCGCCCCAAGATAAATGACTCGCCCGTTTTCCTTCCCTTCGTCTCAACTACGATCATTAATCCACCTCCGAGCGTTGTATATACAAAGCCTCATCATATATACACATATAAACAAACGTATCGGATGTTTTGCGCGGAGAAAGTGCGGCTTGGCTCTTGGCAAACCGAGCCAAAGCCCCACCTCCAACTTTTCTTCCATTCAGCCTGCTCGCGGCACCGATGTATAAATGACGCGGAGAGAAAGCAGAGCGAGAGAGAGAGAGAGAGACACTCGCTCAAGGTCTTGATCGAAGCTTGATTGCGAGGGAAGAAAAATTCGTCAATTTCTCGCGCGCGCCTTTTCAAAGATAAGACTCTCGCCTTTTTTAAAATTCCCATCGAAGCACGAGCGATCTATAGGAATGAGAGCAAGATCGAAAGTTGATTGCGAAGGAAAATAGAATTCTTTTAACCTTTGCCAGCTTTTTAGGCTGGGACGCATTTTTCTAAAAATCCGGGCCACACTTTTTACTGGAAGTTTGAAAAATGCTGCTTGGCGGTAGACAAACGAGAATTTTTCACTAAATTTGAACGCCAAGATCAAGCGAAATGAAATATTTTTATTTATTTATCCAATTTTTTGTTCATTTATTTATTTATTTATTTATTTATTCATTTGTTCATTTATTTATTTATTTATTTATTTATTCATTTGTTCATTTATTTATTTATTTATTTATTTATTTATTCATTTATTTATTCATTTATTCATTTATTTATTTATTTACTTATTTATTTATTTACTTATTTATTTATTTATTTATTTATTTATTCATTTATTCATTTATTCATTTATTCATTTATTTATTTATTTACTTATTTATTTATTTATTTATTTATTTATTTATTTATTTATTTATTCATTTATTTATTTATTTATTTATTTAATTATTTATTTAATTATTCATTTAATTATTTATTTGTTCATATTCTTTTGTTTTATTTTTATGAATGTCTATTTTTATTAATTTGAATTTCGGAAAAATTGGCTAAAAAGTGAAGCGATCGCGACATCCCGGCGGAGATGGAAGATACGCGAGAGTCAAAGATCGCGTGACGGTGTAAGATCGCAGCAGCAGCATCAGCAGCAAGAGGGATCTGTGAATTAGCTCGAGGTTGTAGTTGTCGGGGTTGGGAATTTCTCGAGAGCTCGGGCGGTGAGGTTTCTTCCTTTGAGAACAAGATTAGAGGAAGGTTGAGGAAAACCACCAGCGGCTTGAAGGACGAACCACCGGTAGACGGGGATTGTGTCCTTTTCGCGGACATCTCGAGGTAGCGAATTAAGCAAAGGTGTGAGCAACGGAAAGGGTCGCTGCTGCCAAGGACTCGCTGCAGCTTTGACCGGTTGAGCCTTAATTCTCGCAGAAACTTGTCTCGAGATCAAACGCGCTCTTGAGAAAGGGCAAGGAGCAGCAGGCTCTTCCGTGTCCTGCGCCAAAAGGCTGCAGGATGCGTCGAGACGCAGAGCAAAGCGCCGGAGCGAGCAAGAAAACTCCGAGCCTCTTTCCCGTTCACGTGCTTGTTTGTCTTTTTTTTGCCAAAAAGACGAACAAGAATGCAACGAGCACCGTAATGGAGCGGCACTAACGCATCCTCCAAGTAAAAATCCCTCTGGAGAGCGATCAATCATTATTTTGAGATATCCTGCAGATACGCCTTGTGGGAATTGACCGAGCAGCATCAGAGTTTGATCATTTTTTTTCTTATCTCAGCTCTCGAGTCGCTAGCCTTTTATTTTTTTTTTTCTAGGTTCCACGACTTCCTCCAGCTTTTCTGTGCATTTTCGCGTGACTAAGCTCAACCAGCTTCGCACAAGGACGTTCTATGCGGCGACGGTAAAATCTACATTTTTCTTTTCAATTTTTCTCAATGGTTTACGAGCCCAAGTTCATTAGAAAATGTTGTTGCAAAATGACTAAAGAACAAAAATTGTCCGAGCTAATTTATATTTTTTATATTATAGAAAAAATTTAGAAAAAAATTTACGAACGATTTTTTTGATAAACTGAATTTCAATGTTGAAAATTGCAACTTTTGACACACGCTCTTGTGAGAAATTACCGAAAATTGTGATTTTTATGAATAAAAACCAAATTTCGAACAACATTTACAAGCGATTTTTTTGAAAAATTAAATAAAGCTTCTTCGATGTTGCATAAAAGTTTGTGCAAAGTTTTAAGAGGCTTCACCATTTAGAAATCGAAATATTAAATGTTGAAAATTGCAACTTTTGAGAAATTACTGAAAATTGTTATTTTTATAAATAAAAACAAAATTTACGAGCGATTTTTATGTAAAATTAAATAAAGATTCTTCGATGTTACATAAAATTGAATGCAAAGTTTTAAAAGGCTTCGCCATTCAGAAATCGAAATATCAAATGTTAAAAATTGCAACTTTTGAGAAATTACTGAAAATTGTAATTGTTATAAATAAAAACAAAATTTAACGAGCGACTTTTTTGAAAAATTAAATAAAGCTTCTTCGATGTTGCATAAAAGTTTGTGCAAAGTTTTAAGAGGCTTCACCATTTAGAAATCGAAATATTAAATCTTGAAAATTGCAACTTTTAACACACGCTCTTGCGAGAAATTACTGAAAATTGTGATTTTTATGAATAAAAACCAAATTTCGGACAAAATTCACGAGCGATTTTTTTGAAAAATTAAATAAAGCTCCTTCGATGTTGCATAAAAGTTTGTGCAAAGTTTCAAGAGGCTTCACCATTTAGAAATCGAAATATTAAATGTTGAAAATTGCAACTTTTGACACACGCTCTTACGAGAAATTACTGAAAATTGTGATTTTTCGAAACTTCTTAAAATTTGAAGGAATCCTATCGATAGAAACATTTGCATACGACGTCCTCAACATTCCGCCACAAAATAAGTCCACTCGGCCAGCGATCCGGTGGACGCGTGCCGAACGATTAATTTAGCACGAGAGAGCGGCGAGGCTACCGAAGAGAATTAGCATCGGCGGCTTTGTCAAATGTTTCCAAACGTTGGTCGGTAATATAAGCGGCAAAGGACACGTGTCCGACGAGGCTGGCCGAGGGTCCTAACGCGGCAGAGAATGTATTTGCCGGAGCTTTGAGAAATCCTCGTGAGCTGGGACGGTAATGAATCGCACGGGGTCGGGGGGGTTGGGGAATCGAGAGAGAAAACGTGTACTTGGGGAATTTGTCGTTGCGTCTCGGCCGATTACGAGTTTGCGTAACTCATAGAGACGTTTCGACGAATCAGAGGAATCTGAGAATTCCCCGCAGGACCTCGCGGCCTTGACCATATATCCGGCGCGCGGAGTATAAGAAAAACAAAATAGTGCTTGGTAACGCACGTGGCGCGTCGCAGGTATTGGACTTGGCATAGAGCGTTGCGAGAGAAAAATCATTTTTTTCTCGCTCGGTCATAAATCCAGGAGCAGGGCAGGGAGGGAAAGGCTCTCGAACTCTGTGCGAGTGTCGGAGTGATGGATCAACGGTACGCGGCGAATTAATCGCTCCGATTTGTTGTTTTTTTTTTTTCATCCCCTTTGCGCACTCCCCGCAGAAACTCGCTCACCGGCTGTTACTTTCTTCGCGCTACTTTTTTCCTTCTTTTTCGCTCTCTCTCTCTCGCTCGCTCGATTGTCCGCCGGCGTTCGGAGCTTTTCCGTTCTCTACTCCGCTTCGTTTCTCCGCGGAGCCGAATTCCACGTCGCGAGATACGCGCGTGAAAAAGTAACGGAGGGAGCAGGAAGAAAAAGTTTAACGGCAGTTGGATCTCACGAGCGGTTGAGGGAGCTCGAGGGCGCGCGACGATCCGGCGGTTCGCTCGGCCACCGCAATCTGCTCTGCTCTGATCGCCTTCCTCGCGTTTCTCTCGCTCTTTGCCCCTCGAAAAACAACGGCTCATACAGACCGGCGCGTTTCAACCTCCGCAACGAACGATCCATAACAATCCGGCTCCCGCGCGTAACCTCAGCAAACGACTCTCATCCATCTGGCCAAACTGCAATATGTTCGGTTGTCTATATATATGCCGCTTGGTTATTGATAAACGCGCGACAGCGTGGGGGGCGGACCGAGTTTGGTCCTCGAGCTCCACCGCCGCCCTCGCTTTCCTTTCGATCTTCCTGCGCTCTGCAAAGCTCGTCGATCGAGGAGACTCTTTCGTCATCGCGACAGCGATCGCGTACCCGCGAAACATCGTCACGGTGGCCGCGCGAATTCTGTCAAGCTGTTGGAAAAATTTACGTCTCGCTCGCGATTCAAATTTCGACTATATTTCTATAGAAAGTAAAGAGAAGGGACGAACTTGTACACGATATGATGGAAAATTGGAAAAATTCAATCGGTTAAAACGATTTTTCGAAAAACTCGAATTTTCTCAAAATTCGAAAAATCATAAAAACTAAACTTTTCAACCGATATTTTCCAAACTCAATAACAACCTTCCTATTATGAAACTCTATTTATAAAAAAAAAATTAGGAATAAATCTTGAAATTTGCCCAAGTTAGAGCGTCGATAGCCTTTTTTTGAAATTTTCGAAAAAAAATGCATTCAAATTGTATAATTCCGACAAATTTTCTCGAAAGTAAAGAGCAAGGACGGCCTCGTACGCAATACGATGGAAAATTTGCAAAAATTCAAGCGGTTAAGACGATTTTTCGAAAAACTCGAATTTTCGTAAAATTCGAAAAATCATAAAATTCAAACCGTTCAACCAATATTTCCCAAATTCAGTACCAACCTTCCTATTATGAAACTCTATTTATAAAAAAAAAATCAGCAATAAATCTTAAAATTTGAATTTTTTTGAATTTTTCAAAATTCCGTAAAATTCGTATTTTTTCGTAAATTCGTAAATTTGTATTTTTCTAGCAACTCCAACGAAATTCAATATTTCGTGAATCAATATTTAACGCGTATAAAAGAGAAAGAAGCGAAAAGACGATTGTCGCATGGTCAGAAGGCCCGCGAGATAAACGCGGCTGCATTATTTTTTTCCACCTCGAGAGTCTCTCTATTTTTGACGCTGGAAAATTAGCTCGCTCGTGCTCGAACCACGTTCGAGCGCGGCGCACCGAAAATGTTGGATATATTTGGTAACGACTCGCTCGGCTATCGCATTATGCGATATAATGGCGTCATATTTACGCGCAATTCTATATCCAATTCTATATCCCGAACGCGAGATAAGCTCGATTAATTATACAACGATTCGCTAATGGTTACGGGCGCCCACTCACCCGCTGCCGCAAGGGCTACACCGAGCGAAAAGCGTAGCAGCTCTCTGCCGCTCGCGCACTCCGCTCTAATAACCATTCCATGTACCCCGAGCTTGGCCCTTTATCCTGCTGCTGCTGCTCGTGCAAAAACCTTCTCGATATGTAGCCAACGCGCTCTCTCCCTCTCTCTGGGTCCGCGGAGCTGAATTCGCTAAAAAAAAAATTGAATTTACCGAATTTTAACGAGCGTTAAGACACCGAGTACAAAAAACGTATAGTCACTGGAATATTTCAGCGAATCGACACTCTGGGAGGGACGGTTCGATCGAAAAAGCTCCAATTCACTCAAAACTTTCGACCCTCGACAAATTTCGTGTCATTTTTCTGGCTGGAATATAAATCTCCATGCCCGAGCAATACGAAACTTTGTATCCGAGAAATTTCATTCCCTTTTTTTACAAAAGTTTACACGCTCCGCAAAAATTGATGAAAAATTCAATTTTTCTTTAGATTTTTCAGGAGAAAAACGTGTCCATCGATTATGAAGATTTTGATACTTTGTGTATAGAAATGTTTCTCGAGAATTATGGGCATTCAACGACGTGCAGCCAACTATTTTGAGCTGCTCCAGAAATAAGAGGGAGAGAGACAGAACTGAAATGCCTTTTTTGATTCTTTTTACAAAAGTTTACACGTTTCGCAAAAATTGATGAAAAATTCAATTTTTCTTTAGATTTTTCAGGAGAAAAACGTGTCCATTGATTATGAAGATTTTGATACTTTTTGTATAGAAATGTTTCTCGAGAATTATAGCCATTCAGCGACGTGCAGGCAACTATTTTCCCCCCCCGTTGCTGTGCCAAGAAGCTGCTCCATAAATAAGAGAGACAGAGAGAGAGAACTCAAAGGGCTTTTCGATGGTAACGTAATGGGATTAAATAGAAGGCAGCCCTACGATGAGAAAGGGAGAGAAAGGGTAAGCAGAGAAGACTCGAGTACGTACACGTTGGATCGTTGGTCGTATCGGGGGTTTGGCAATATGGGTTCAAAGTGTTTCGTACGATAGAGAGAGGAATATATAGCTGGGATGCTGGGGCACCTTTCGGGAGATTCATCCGGAGAAAAGCGCTGCAGCTGTTGGTTGTGAAATAATTTTTTTTCTTCCGAATTGCGAGGCCAAGAGGCTGGGGGGGGGACAAAAAAAAGGGAGAAAGATAAACGGTTACTTTGTATTATCTTTGCCGCACGCGGAACTGCGCGAATGTGAAGAAGGGGCGAGTCTGGAATTCTGAAACTTTCGTAATTTCGGTCCGTCCTCCCGGTGGAAAAAAAAACGGGCCATTCGCGAAGGAGAAGCGACCAAGAGAGTTTCGAGGTAAAAAAAAAAGGACAAGAAAGACTCCACAGGACTCCGCGCAGGAACAAGATTCATTCGGGAATCCCCGCTGCGTTTGTGGGCTTGTAAAAAAGTTTATTAAAAAAGTGCAGCGCGTAGGAGCCGAGCGTAAGGGCTGAGGCTGCGGCGAAGAAAAGTGCGAGTTTATCGGCCACGTTTTCTTCTTTTTTTTTTCCATTCTTTTGGCGCATCCATCTTTCACTCAGCCGCTCGATCCCCTACGGCTCTTCCATTTTCAAATTATGTTGGGGAACGTCCCTAATGTTGCGCGTCGATGTCGCGAGCTATATATTCGGAAAGGAACGTCGTCGCGCGATTCTTATAAAAGCTTTTATCGTTCTTGGCGCTAATGTCCCGATGCCAGATAATTGTCGATGGAACCCCATTTTTGTTTCAACGCCAGGCCGGGGAGTTTAAGACTCGGGGATCGAGCAGGGCGATGGGAAAATTGTAAATTTACTCTTCGCGGATCGTATATGGGTCTTTTTGACCCAAACGAAAACTTTTTACCGAAAATCTCGTTTTTCAAAACGTTTCTTTGAAAAAAATTGATGCATGGACGGTAAAAACTCTGAAACCTCAAAGTACAATAAATGGAGAAAATTCTAGATTTTTTTCAAATTTTTTTCCCTCCAAATGGGTCTTTTTGACCCGAACGACAATTTTTTTTCCAAAATCTCGTTTTTTAAAACGTTTCATTGAAAAAAAACAAATGCCTAGACTGTAAAAACTCTGAAACCTCAAAGTCCAATAAATGGAGAAAATTCCAGATTTTTTTCATATTTTTTTCTCTCCAAATGGGTCTTTTTGACCCGAACGACTATTTTTTTTCCAAAATCTCGTATTTTAAAACGTTTCATTGAAAAAAAATAAATGCATGGACTGTAAAAACTCTGAAACCTCAAAGTCCAATAAATGGAGAGAATTCGAGAATTTTTTCAGATTTTTTTCTCTCCAAATACGAGAGATTTAAGTGGCAGGACGAAAAAGCTCCGTATGATCCGGGGAGCCATAAAAAATGATCCGCGGAGAGTTTGTTGGGGCAGCGAGGCAGGAGCAAGGGGGAAAAGATTCCAAGGAAATAACGAGCCACGTTTTTCGTTGCATTTGAAAATTGTCATAATTACCTAGTGAATTTCTATGCAGTCATTCGGAGAATAATGCGGGATAGGAATTTCAAGAATGAGTCGAAAGCTCGAGGAGGGCACTGCGTATTATTGGAATTATTTGCTTCCTGGTGTGCCGCACGTTGCTCTGTCCAAACAGTACGAATCTGTGCTCCTCCCCTGTCGTCCCTCTGTACGTTCTTTCCTCGAGCTGCTTCAAGCCGAGATCAGAGTCCATCAGTCTGGATAGAATCTGAAAGGAAGGATCGCGCGTGCACAATAAAACAAGAAGCTCGCGACTGTTGGTTGAGAAAGCTTCGCGAGACTTTTCACGAGTCGGCGGAGCGCTGACAGGGAGATGCTTAAAAATCTTGCGAAAGGCACTCGAAAGTTTGTCGAGGAGATAGAGAGCCAAGGAAAGGAAAGGAAAGGAAAGGAAACGTGGTGGTGTGGAGCGAGAAGCGTTAGAATTGAGCGAGGGATAAATTTAGTCTTGGCATTGTCCCTCTCCTGCGAAGAGGCAAGTTGCTGCGAGAACGCCGAGGGACGAAGCAGGGAGATAATACGTATTCCCGGAGAAATGGTGCAAACTCTGATTCTCACCTCGTGATGTTGCTCTTCGTTGCTGATGCTGCTGCTGCTGCTGGTGCTTGTCGAGGGCACGAAAATCCCCACGTCCCGCCTTGTTCGAGCCTCACCCCTCACATCCATTCCCAGAAGAATGACGAGGGTGAACGAGCCCGAGGTAGCAAAGGCCAAGACATCTTCCAGGGCGTTAGGCAATTTTACAAATTCCTTTAAACATCAAGACGAAGAGGGAGCGCATGAGAATATCTACGAGCAAACAGAGTTAAACGTCGCGCACAAAACACTACGATGGGCCATGCTTTTCCCACCTTATCACACAAAAACAATCTGGACTGATTCGAGAAATGGTGGGAAAACTTTTTGTTCAGTCGAAAAAATACAATTCTCCACATTTTGTTCGATTAACCGAGGAGAAATATTTTATTCGCGCCCCCTTGACATGATTCGAAGAATATCGAGAACCGAAAAGATTCTCTTTTCCTTGTCCAGATTGGCAAGAAATCGATGCCCAGAACGAACTCAGCGAAATAATGAAAAAATGAGTTTGAAAATACTGAAATTTTGATATTTCAGAAATTTTCCTTCCAGTTTAATCGTTTTTGAAAATTTGGACAAGAATTTGACGGAAATTTCGAGTTACATTGCCGAAAATTTTGGTCGAGAGACTGGAAACTGTGTCGATCGAATTTGCAAGTATTTTTGGAGCCCGGAACGAGGCCACTCGCAACTTTTCTTCACTCTCCACGTACTGGGTGTCACAAAAACGGAAATTTTGATATTTAACAAATTACTCTTCCCGTTTAATCATTTTTGCAAATTGGAGAAAGAATTTGACAGAAATTTGGAGTCTAATTGGCGAAAATGTGGTCCAGGGACTGTAAATTGTGTGGGTCGAATTTGCGAGTATTTTTGGTGGCCGGAACGAGGAGCAGTGGGAAGAGGAATCGATTGTGGTTGAAATGGCTCGTAGAGCCGAGGGGAGAATGTGGGAAATAGATGTAAGGTGCAGCGTGTGTAGCGCACATGTTATATCGAAGGAGAGGAGGAGGAGGAGGAGGTGCGGGGGGCGGAGGATAAAACCGGACAATATTCGCGACGGACATGAATGATATATAGCCACTTGGTTCGATAGGATAATCAAATGCCAGAAGCATTTGTGGCCTCGTAAAATCTCGGCAGTGACGCGCAGTTTCCGGCAAGCCACGTTTTTGACGCGGAACTTTGTATATACGAGACATTCCAGCAAAGCTTTTTCGCTCCCTCTCGAGTTTGCGATACAGATATAAATCTTTAAGGGGCTCTGCCTGGAGCTTAATCTTTTGAATCCTGACGATGAATCGGCCGCGCGCGGAGATTCGATCGCAGCGAAAACGCGTAAAAACTTGAAAAATTTTCTTCGCGGCTTTAACGAACCGGAAGTCGGACTTTTCGACTGGAAATGTGAGTTTCAAAAAAAGACGCGAAAGAGAAAAAAGGGAAAGTTTTTTTTCTGCAGCAATGAAATGCGAACTTCGAGGAAAATCGTGTTTCCGTCTTTTCTTTTTTTTGGGAAAACTCTTGTGCACTCTCGCGCGACTGATAGATCGCCTCAAGGGTATGAATCAGTCTCGCTCGGACCGGCTGAAATTTGGGAAAGTGAAATTTCTCGACACGGTTTGCCCAGTGGGAATAAAAAAGTTTCGAGCGACTCGGAGAAAGCGAGAAAATGGGCCGGGAAAAAGTTTTGGACACGAGGCGAACCGCGTGCGGGAAAAATCGTGGCAACTCGTCCAGGAAGTGCGAGCCCTATGCCTGTGGGCGAGAATTTGGATATTTATGTAAAAGCGATCGATGTACCTGGACGAGAATCGGGAAACCCGGGACAGCCACGTTGTCGACGACCTTCAGATCCTTGCGAAGCAGATCTTGCGCCGTGAGACTCGAGACGTCGGTTTTTGCTGCTAGAATCTTGTCGTAAATTTGTTCTCTCGGTGGGAGCGCTCGGTCTGATTTTTCCAGCAGAAAAATCGTCTCGTGATCGAGCGGCTGGGCTCGTCCAGCTTTCGGTGACAAGTTGTGCGTGTCGACCAGGATCGGACCTGCTCCCGCAAAAATTCACAATTAATTCATTATTCGTAGTGGGCGGAATCGAGTTGTTCGCCAATTCCGAGCGTGAAAACGCGTGCGAACCTCGCAAAAGGGAGCGGATCTGAAAATCCAACGTTTCCGGGTTCTTCGTTAATATTTCGTTAGCCACGAGGGTCGCGCAGCTACCGACCAGCTCGAGGGTGAGCTTTAGGCTCGAGGGCCACGACCAGGCCGCGTCCCGTGGCCTGTGATCGATTATCTCGACGACACTGCTCGCCAATCGCTCATCATCGACTCCCAGCACGTGAAAATCAACCAACGTCAACTCTAATCTCTTTTCATCCACCAGAACTCCGAGATCTATTTGATTTCTGATGAAAAAGTGGTAAAAAAAACATTTAGAATCATCGAATTTCAATTTCACACGGAAAACCGCTGATTTTACTTTTTTTTCTATTTTTAATCATTTCCGCTCCCTCATCGTCAAATACAGGAAAGTGTGTAGTCACCAAATCTCAATTTTTCATTCAGAATCACGATTTGTTTGGCTGAGTTATTTATAATAATAAATAATAAATAAATAAAATAATAAATGAGGTATTTATAACAATAAATAATAAATAAACGAAATAATAACGAATAAAAATAATATAATTATGAATAAAATAATAAATGAGTTATTTATAACAATAAATAATAAATAAATAAAATAATAATAAATAAAAATAATATAATAATAAAGAAAATAATCAATGCGTTATTCATAACAATAAATAATAAATAAATAAAATAATAAATGCGTTATTTATAACAATAAATAATGAATAAATAAAATAATAATGAATAAAAATAAAATAATATAATAATAAATGAGTTATTTGTAATAAGGATAATTAATGTGATTGCGAGTTTCGTACCTGAAGGTCAATGCGGTCGAATGGATTCCGTTGACTCGTAAAAACCAAACGACTTCGGTTTTTATACGAAATTCTTTCTCCGATATATTCATCATCGGTATAACAGCAATTTTCTTTTTTTCATCGTCTGTCAAGCTCCGGTAACGATGATATCCGAGCACGAGAGCAGAAACCGCGGAATCGAGATCGCAAGTGCCATTTCCCAATATGACCTTGACGCGTTCGTATCTTTTCAGATCCTCCTGCCAATGGACAAAGTTTTCATGTTCGTAACGCTCGCGCCGGTTCGAAACCAACGCGTGCTTTGTCGCTACAGTCTTGCTGGTCAAAACATCGACGACCACGCTCTTTTCGTGTGAAACAGCCAAATCGAACGCCGCAAAACCCACACTCGCCCCGATGTAAATATTTACATGGCCGAAATGTCTAGAGACTCGCGGTTTATTCGCTTCACGACGAAATTTTCACTCGAGCTTCTACGATTTCTTTCCAATTTCCGTTTCTCAGCTAGTTCAATCTTTTCGCAGAATTTTCATTATTTTTCATTAATTGTTTTACAAAAAAGTCTGGGGAAAAATGTTTCATAGACCGACTGGACTTTGGTCTTTGAATTTTCAATATTTTCACGTCGATTCCGATGATAACGATTTTACTCTGCCGCTTCGTAATGTGTTCGAGAAGCGAATGGTCGCGACTGGTACGAAACGAATCGCGCAATCGTAAACAAAGCGAACAGCTGATCGACGTGCATGGAAAATCGTGTAAATTCTTCGAATTTTTATTCCCCTTTTTCCTCAGTTTTGAGAATTTCCTTGAATAAGTAAATCCTCTACTCACCAGTGCAGATTTCGAGGCACTCAGGAAATTGTCCATGACGACGATCCGAGTCGTGCAACACGTGCGACTGCAGAATTTTGACAGGGAGCTCGAAATAACGCGTGTGCCGCGCTGCGAATCGTCTCGCGTTTTGAGGTTATGTCGAAAGTTTATTGTTTTGGTTCAGTCGGCGCTGTCGTACGGTGCGATATTCTAGGCGATCGAGTCTTTGATTTTTACGATAAGCAAAGTCCGTAAAAACGATATAATAATGAGCGGTGGAATAGCTCCGAGTAAGTCGACGGTTTATGCCTCGAATCTGCCCTTTTCCCTGACGAACAACGACATCCATCAAATGTTTGAATCCTACGGAAAAATTGTCAAGTGAGTGAAAACGTCGACGCACGCAAGCAGATGCAAAATCCTGAAAATCCGCTTAGCGATTTTTGAACGATGCTGAAGTTTCGATCGTTCGAAAACATCGAAAAATGTATTTTTAATTCATTATTTTCATAATTAATGCGATTTTTGCAATTTTTCTTGTAAATTCATTTTTTTAATGGCAAAGAAATGGCGAATAGCAATTGAATGAAAATTTTGCTCTCTGCTAAACGATGCAAACTTGAAAATCGTCTCATTTGATGCAAAAAAATATTCCATTTTCTCAGAGTCACCGTCGTCAAAGACAAAGTTACGAGACACAGCAAAGGCATAGCGTTTATTCTCTTTCTCAAGCCGGAGGATGCGGTCGCTTGTGCCAAGGCCGTCAACAACACGACGGTATGTTTATTATTACGAAAAAACGATCCTTTTCGAATCGATGTCTAATTTATTGATCAATGATGCAAATTTATGGTTTTCCAAAACCGACAGATCGGCGGGCGCACCATAAAAAGCTCGATAGCCATGGACAACGGGAGAAGCACGGAATTCATAAGACGCAGGGATTATCCGGACAAATCTCAATGTTGGGAATGCGGGGAAGAGGGTCACTTGTCCTACAATTGCAGTCGCAATACTCTCGGAGTCAGAGTCCCGCCTCCCAAAAAAGTCAGATCCAGAAAACGTAAAACGGCGGATGGACAAGCCGACACGAGTTATTACGACAGCGACGACGACGACAACGCCGTACGAAATCCCAGAGAAACGCGAAAAAACGCTGACCTCGAGGAGGAAGAAGACGAGGAGGAAAATGAACCGGATGTCGAGACTCTCGGCGAAGCCATTAGACTAACGGTCAGTGCGTCCATTTTTCCGCAAATCTCGTTTTTTGAAACGCTTTTTCTTTTCAAGTAAAACAACTGCAACAATTATAGAAAAATTATGGAATTTACGAAATTTACAAAATAATTATTCAATTTTCGAAATAGTTACGAAACTTACGAAATAATTACGAAAAAGTTGCAAAATCTATAAAATAATTATGCAATTTACGAAATAGTGGCGAAATTTATGAAACAATTTCGAAATTTACACAACAATTATGCAATTTTCGAAATAACTACGAAACATACGAAATAGTTACAAAATCTACAAAATAATTATGGAATTTACGAAATAGTTACGAAATTTATGAAATAATTACCAAATTTACAAAATAATTATGAAATTTTCGAAATAGTTACGAAACTTACGAAATAATTACAAAATCTACAAAATAATTATGGAATTTACGCAATAGTTACGAAATTTATGAAATAATTACAAAATCTACAAAATAATTATGCAATTTTCGAAATAATTACGAAACTTACGAAATAATTACAAAATCTACAAAATAATTATGGAATTTACGAAAAATTACGAAACTTACGAAATAATTACGAAATTTACAAAAGAATTATGGAATTTTCGAAATAATAACGAAATTTTCCTTAAGCGATCCTGAATCGCTGGAGCAGCAAATTCATAGAAATTTCCGTTCATATTTTATGCGAAAAAATTCCAGAATTAACGAAATAGTTACGGAATTTTTCCCGTGGCGATTCTGCATCGTTTCGACTGCATATTCGAGCAACAAATTCAAAAAAAAAATCCGTCCACATTCAATGGAACAAAAATAATAATCTCGAGTCTTCTCCTCCTCCCTCGTAATAACAATAACTGTATTTTTCGGCACAGCAAGAAGAAATGGAGTCTGAGAGATACAGGTACGAGGTAGCGAGCGGTCGATACAGCGAGCAGTCGCGATCGGAATCGTCGGTTCCTCGCAAGCGATTCAAGAAAGTTAAATCGTACTTCAGTGACGAGGAAGAGTTGACCGATTGAGGGAATCAACGTAATTTCTCACTGACACTCTTTTCCGCTCGAATAACGTCCCCGAGAGACGGAGCCGTTTGCACGTTCTCAGGTTTTCAAAACCTCTTCGTACATGGCCATCGATCGATTGGAAAAGCTCTCGTTATCGACCTGGAACCACCGACCGCTCGAGGCACTTGGTAACGGTTTATCTTCAAAGACACTTTTGATACTAAAAATGTCTTTCGATTGTTGAGAACGTCGCTCGATCAAGGCTGGTCGCTCCGGCGACAACGTCCACTTTATCAGCGTCAGCGCTTCCTCTGTAAATACAAAAAAAAAACGCTAAAACGAAATAGAAAAAAAAAACGAAAAAATTAAGAAAAAAAAGAAAAGAAACGATAAAAAATGAAATTTTCGATTATGCGAAACGAGAAATAAAAAAAAAAAACGAAAAAGAAAAGAAAAATTAAGAAAAAAATGAAAAGAAACGATAAAAAATGAAATTTTTGATAATGCGAAGCGAGAAATTAAAAAAAAAAAACGAAAACGACAAGAAAAATAATAAAAAATTACGAAAAAAATGAAATTTTTGATTATGCGAAGCGAGAAATAAAAAAAAAACGAAAAATAAAAGAAAAAACATTTAAAAATTAAGAAAAAAAGATAAAAAATGAAATTTTTGATTGTGCGAAGCGAGAAATGGACTCACG
Organism: Hyposoter didymator; assembly: GCA_037952995.1. NCBI lineage: Eukaryota > Metazoa > Arthropoda > Insecta > Hymenoptera > Ichneumonidae > Hyposoter > Hyposoter didymator. Next base: position 2,332,319 of record JBAJMU010000010.1, read on the forward strand.
TTCGTTCTCGTGAAGCTGGAGCCCATCAAAGTTGCTAACGTGTTGCATGAACAAATGAAAAGAGTCTTCGATGTCGGAGACTCTCATGATAAAGTCGGGCTCTCGTTTCGCGAGATAACTAAGAAATTTGATGCCTTTTTTCAAGGCGTTAATTTGCTTTTTTTTGAGACTCGTTCGAAAGAGTTTTTCGTCGGTACCGTTCGGCTTGGACTTTGTCTCAACTTGAGACAAATTAATTTTCGAACATTTGTACAGCAACGTTATCGCGAACGAGAGAATTCTCGGGCAACAATTACAGGATTTCGAGGACTCGGTTATCCACGATATACTCTCGGAACCGATCAAGAGATTCACGCTCGAGAGAAACGCGTCGCTTATGCAGATTGTCGTCACTTCGTCCGGAGAGAACCACTCGATCTGCGCCATGTAAATCTCCAACGAGCACGCATCTGGATCAACGAGAATAGAAATTTAACATCAAAAGACAAGGAATCATCGGGCGATTTTAAATCCCGCTCTTCTCCCTTCGTTTTCCTCTTTTTTATCGTTTTTCCCTATTTTTTACTATTTTTTTTACTCCAAACAAAATGGCTCCAGGCTTGCGTGATTCTGCATCAAAAAACGAAGAGAATGAGCCCAGGCTGAAGTCTTTTCGATCAAAATTACCGGAGATACGAATTTTTCAAAATTGGGGTCTGTGGGACCCCGGATTATCGGAAAAAANAAAAAAAAAAAAAATTCTGGAAATTTTGGGACACGCGTTGACTCACCTGCCGTAAAATGCAGCACCCCGTTCCATATTTTCTCATCTGAAACGATAATAACATTGAGAGCCCCTCGTTGCAGAGATTCACCTCGTCATTCGATAAATTTTGTGTACGTACTCGGCCGGCCAGAACAAAGACTCTGTCCGAAGGTCCTGGACTTGCAAAACGTCTCCATCATGATCGTCATGGGCAGGAAACACTCGAGCAGTGGCCTCGAGAACACCATCTCCTTGAATATTTTCGAAACGTACTCCAACCTTCAATCAAAAGTTTATTCTCCAAATGACTCGAGTTTTCGTTTCAACGTTTGTCGTACGCAAATTTTTTTTAAACGTGGAAACTCACCCTTTCGGACAAAAACCAATTCGCCTCTGGACGCTGCACAACGTTCTCGCAATTCCGCACAACAAACCGCTGAACTGGTGCGATCTTCTCTGAAATATTTTCATCGTCAGTGCGTTTGCTTTATAAAGGAAATTGCGCATTTTTATTTTACGAAACTTTTACGCAATTATTTTTATTTTATTTACCCAATTACGAAAAATTGACGGAATAAAGAAATTTTTACGCGGAATTGTTTATTTTTATTTTATTTTTTTCACCGAATTACGAAAAATTTTGGGAACGAAGAAATTTCACGAAATGAAAATTTAAAAATTGTACGAAAAGATAAAATGGAGGAAAAGGAGTTAATACGTACGACCAAGCCGAGGGTGGTGACAAAATCCAAAATCATGTGAAGCATCTCGAAAGGTTGGTTTTTCGTGGCCCACGAATTATATCGAATCATTTGTGGATTATAAACGGAATAATTATGATCGTTGTCGGTGATTAATCGATTTTTGCCGGTCACGTATTCGCAGAGATAATTGGAAGCCTCGGCAATGTAAGAGAGCACGCCAATAGCCCGCCTCGCTTCGATTCCTCGTTCTTTATCGTACCAAACGTTAGAGTCGCAAATTGATTTTTCGTGATCGATTTGATTGTCGTAAAAATCGGAAAAATACAAATCGTTCATGTCTCTGATGTCGTCGTTCTTCATCGCAGCGAAAATCGTTTCGAGAACGATCGTCGAATTGAGGAACAATTCTCTCGTCGCAGAGACAATCTGGAATTTCAAATCTTTTCATCTAAACACGTGCGTTTCGACACGATCGAGAAGAAACTTTATCATTTTTTTTCTTCTTTCTCGTACTTACTTTATTCACCATCGGGATACAATCCTCGGAATTTATTTCTGTATAAGTTTTTTTCATCATCGACGCAATGTCGGGTAAAAAAAATTCGACCGTCAACGTTCTGCCGTCCACGATAGTCACGATGGGTTTTACCAACACCGGATTTTCTAAGCGTAAACACAAAGTGCAACGATTAGAGGAGAACGTCCCTGATTTTTACTACGCTCTGCGGATCATACGGGTCTTTTTGACCCAAGCGATAACGTTCTTTCGAAAATCTCGTTTTTTAAAACGTTTCATGAAAAAAAAAACGAATGCAAAGATTGTAAAAACTCTGAAACCTCGAAGTAGAATCAACGGAGAGAATTCCACAATTTTTCCCGATTTTTTTCTCTCCAAATACGAAAATTACAAGGAGCAGAACGAAAAAGCTCCCGCGAGCTTTTTCGTTCCTTCCTGGACAGTTTACTCAACGAATTGACCGTTTTTTTTTTTTGCTGCTTACCAAATATTCGGAACGTATCCTCTTCCTGCAAAATTGGCAAATTTTTCCGTCCTATTTTTTCAATTATTTGGATATCCACCACAGACTTCTCCGGCAAGGATGGCTCGAATATCGATTGTGGTATCGAATCAAGAGGATGATCTTCAATAGATAAAAAAAACGAAGAAATGAACAAATTGATCAACAGAATTGACCCGTTTTCTCGTCTCCCCACGAGGCTCATTTTTACTGACCATGAAGCAACGTTTTGACAATTCTTTCTGTCGCAGAATGCCCGATCGTTTGGACACTGATTTCGCTAACTTTGACGGTCTTTACAGCGGACACGGAACGATTGAGCTGGCCAAATCGACTTCGATTAGGCGACTCCGTGCTCACCGAAGCTTTTTGCGGTTGAGTGAGTTTCACCGCGCCCGATTCCAGCAATTTGCATCGTTCCATCAAGGTCCCCAGTTGCAGAGTCTGTAAAAAGTTTGGCCAACCAATTTTTTTGTTACTTTTAAAATACAAACTGGGGTAAATTTTTACCGCACGAGTTTCTCGTTCGTAAAATCGTTCCGGAAGCAGTAATCCAACTTGTGAGTATATGAATCTTTTCGTTTTTTCATGCCAAAGAGAACGGCGACGAGCAAATTCAATTTCGTCAAGATTCAGTTGGTGAAAAATCGATTTTAATACCCAAAAGTGGTAAAAACGTAATTCTCGCAATGTAACCTTTTTTTTTTATTATCTATTCCGGTAATTTTGAAAAATTCATATCTCCCGTAAAATTGAACGAAAAGAGTTCGACTTGGGCTCATTCTTTTCGGTTTTAATTTGTCAAAAATTCGATAAAACCATAAAAAACGGGAAAAGCAAGGAAAAAAATGGAGAACCTGAAATTCGTTTTGTGTCTTGAGATTCTCTTTCTCCTTGTGAAGGGCATCGAGCTCGGCACGATGCCGACTGGCTTGTTCCTCGATGAAACGAGCTTTTTCAATCTTTTCGTTTTCCGCCCTCAATTGAGTCTGCTGTAATTGACTGCGTAGAAAAACCGTTTCTCCCTCTTTGGTCATGAAGTCGTCCAACAGCTTTTTATTCTCCTGCTCCAATTTTTCCAAACGCCTCATATTTTTTTCATCTGTTTTCAACGAGTAGCCAGAGAGAATAATGAAAATTGTCGGGTTATCGATGTGTTTGCCAAGATTGAATTTTTATTCTTACCGGAAACGAGAACCACGTCATTGTTGGGGCAAAAAGTTGAGTTGATGTTTTCCCTCTGGAGCAGACTCGATTTGAAGTCGTCGAAAACCATGGAACAGTTGTTGGTTCCCATTTCCCGCAGGTTTTCCGACGACGAGATTTTTTGGGAATGAAGACGCTCCTCGTTTCCGAGGGAACTGCGTTTGTTACCGAAATACGACGTCGTCGGCTGCTGCTTGAGCTTGTTGACTCGTGACTCGGTAGAAAAACGCTTGTAGGTTCTAATGTTGCTGGAAGGCCCGGCGCTCGTTCCAGCTCCGTTAGCACCGGCCGTTGACGTGGCCTCTTTATCGACATTGACGCTTCTCCGTGGCTCTGCAAAGTCCGCGTCCACGTCCTGGAGTATTTTCGTTGATTAGTTGCAACGAAATGGGAATGAGATTTTTTTGGCTGGTGAAACTTACTTGGGAACAAGCCTGAGAGGCGATAAAGTCTATTTCCTCGATGGCATTGTCGTCGAAATCGTCGCCCCATAAATCGTCGTTCGTATTTCTAAGCGCACCGTCGCTGCATCTGTTTTTTCTGTCTCTCGGGCCCATTTCACCGGGTTCGTGGGGACTGCCAATTTTTGCTCTCTTAGCTGGCGAAGAATTGCTGTCAAATTGTTTGACGAGTCTTTTGGACATTGTTGACATACATTCGCGGAATGATGAGCGTAAAAAAATGTTGTTTTTATCGGGAGATTCGATTGGTCGCTACTGAGTGTTTGCACACGGTGTGGACATTGTTAGATTTCATCGGCACTGGTCACAATCGCGTTCAAACTCTCGCTCGCGGTTATCCGGGTGTTGTTTACGAATTACGAATATTCCGGGCACGATAATCTCTCGCAGCGCGAGCGTCCTCGTGGCGGTGGAGACGCATGCGCACTGCTGCTTTTACGCGAGATGGAGAAATTAAATTCCCGGCGGCGCCATGCGTTTTGTTGAGAGCGGACAGCGGGGCGCGCAGTTTGCAGCATTTTCAGTTTGCGACTGAATAAGCAGCGCTTACGAATGTATCACACACGTCACACGCTGCTCGCATAGTCGCGTACTCACACGTTATTCCTCTCGCGCTCTCGCGTGTCGCACCAAACCTTTTTTTCGCCTATACACGTATGTATAGATATCTTATATATACTCCTATACATGTGTGCAGACGAGATATTAAGCTAAACTATTGTACGCGCAAGATACGAAGAAAATATAATCCCACTGTATTCGGGAGCAGGTCATGAAAGAAAAAAAATCTCAAAGATTAAGAGTTTGCACAATGTTCGTTAACGCCAGTTTGCACCAAGTCTTTTCGTCTTAACTGTCAAAAGTCATTTATTTTCTCTATACAATTTTATTATTTAACATGCATATATATGTTTTACGAACAATCTACATTTCCATCGTTTGTGACTTTTGTGCAAAAAGAAAAACGGCGTCCAGTGGTCCGAGATACTGTCCACAAGAAACGGAGCGAGCGACCAACAGTACAGCAGTAGCTGTCTATAACCTGTGAACAGCAAGCGCACGCGACACACGTTCGTACATACGTTTTTTTTCGTATTTTCATTTTTCCCATTCAATACACATCGAAAAGATTAACACATCCTCACAATATCGCATTAATCTTGTCTGCAAAGTGATAAATATTCAAGACACGAGTCGCACTGTGCGAAACTCGGATCTGTGAAATTTGACTTTTAGGTTAGGTTTTCCATGAAATTGCTTTTTCCTCGATAATTTTTACTCCTCGCGGACGGAGCTTGTCAGGCTCTGTTCATTCTTTCACGTTCCATCATTCTCACACCCGTTTTCGTGCTCAAGGAAAAATTTCATTCCCCACAAAAATCCATTTTTACCCGGACCCCAAAGTGTTTCTCCGAAACGTTTTCGTAATTCTTCTGATTATCGACATTCAGGCGAAATATGGCGACGGCGGAAACATTGGCGGAGGTGACCGATGTTGTACAGATATTGCGGCAATGGGAAGAAGATCACGTCGCTCCTACGTACGATCCTACACCCACCCTACAGAGACTGGCGGAGATAATTGAATCTGAGACGGAAAACTACCTCAAGATGGATCCGGATCCTTTCGACGAGAGGCATCCCTCCAGAACCGATCCAGAGTGCGACTTTGGACATATACTCAAAGTATTGTTTCGAAAGGATAACTTTATGACAAAGGTGAGACAGTTTTTTTAGCGGCAACATTGAAACGGAGTGAAAATCGATCCAGGCCAGAAATCGATCAGATTATTTTAAAAATTCGACAAATCTTGAATAAAAACGAAACATTATCGAAAATAATTCAATAAATAACAAAAGTTTTGGCGTTTTAATGGAAAATAATATTGAGACGATGAGAAATTTGGTTTTTCTCGAAACAGTCTCAAAAATACATTCTTTCCAATAGCTTTTTAGTGAAATGGAATATTTTTTCGAAAAATTCGTAGGTGATCAAAAAAGAGGTTTGAGAATTGGTGGTAAAGGTTTGCGTTTGTTTGCAGCTCATAAACGATTACCTTCGAGACACATTTTGGACGAGAGCCGGAATAAACGGTCGGGATGTAAGGAAATTAAACATAGCAGCTTGTCGTTTGATGCTGGATATACTGCCAGGGCTGGATACTTCGGCGGTCTTTCAACCAGACATGGACGGCTTGATTCACAGGTTGTTTTCGTGGGCAGAGAAAAGTGTGGAGCCTTTGCAGAGTTACGCGACAGGTTTATTGGCCGCGGCGATGGAAGTGCAAGACATTGCGACGGGTTTTCGTGAGCAAAATGGCAAGATGGTGCCTCTGATGTTGCAGAGGCTTCACAAGTTGCAGGGAAAAGCGCAGGAAGACAGACAATCTTCGGGAGCGAGTATACGTCCGTTTGCTCATTTCGGTCAGAATCGAAACAGCCTCGCGGGGGGAGGCGACGGTATCGAGGCTGAGCGAGACAAAGGAGGAGGAGGAGGGGGAGGAGGAGTGCCTTCGGGGAAGCGGAAAGTGCGAGAGAAACGTCGAGAAAACGGTGTAAACAAAAGTCCCACGCAAAACGCATCGTTTTGTTCGGACGACGAGAGTCTGTTGAGTCCGGACGAGACCCCGCCGGCTAAGAAAGTTAAAAACAATGTCGAGCATCCGGAAGGAATGTCCTTGATTGCGACGACGCCTGTAAAAAGCCTCGAGAATTGTTACCCGGAGATGATGTCCCCGCCGACGGCGATACCGAAAACTCCGGTCAACTCTTCGACCAACTCGCAGTCAACGACTCCCAACAGCCGAGCAACTCCACCACCGAGAGCGCTCGTGACGCCGGTCAAATTGAATTTAACGATGAGAGGCTCGCAGAGCAGCTTGGGGACGGGGGGAGGAGGAGGAGGAAGCGCAGGTCCAGGTTCAGGTTCAGCGACGGCGGGCACAACGAGCGGGAACGCTCCGTGCTCGAGCCTCCTGGAGGGAAATTCAAATTCGTCGTGGGCCGAGCTGGAGACGTACGTAATCGGGAACGTGCAAATTCACCCACCGACACCGGCGACCAGACAAATCCTCATCCTTCGTTATCTCACGCCGATGGGCGAGTACCAAGAATTCCTCGGTCACGTCTTCGAGCAAAACGCCCTGGAGCTGATCCTCAAGTACACAAACGTCCGAGAAACGAAGGACAGTCGTTTGGCTTTCGAGGCTTTGAAATATCTCGCTTCTCTCTTGTGCCACAAAAAATTCTCCATCGAATTTCTCAACGTCGGAGGATTGCAAAAGTTGCTCGATGTGCCAAGACCGAGCGTAGCGGCTACCGGAGTTTCCATATGTCTTTATTATCTCGCTTACTGCGAGGACGCGATGGAGCGCGTTTGTCTCTTGCCAAAACACATAATAAGCGACCTCGTCACATACGCCTTGTGGCTTTTGGAGCGAAGTCACGATTCGGGAAGATGCCACGCGACCATGTTCTTCGGTTTTTCTTTCCCGTTCAAAGTAATCCTCGAGGAATTTGACGCGCAGGATGGGCTTCGCAAGTTATTCAACGTCATATCGACGCTGCCGATTTTAAATATCGAGGAAGAGCCCGCGCTCAACGACGACGTGGAATGCGCCTCGCGACAAATCGTCCGACACGTCGCCGTCGCTCTCAAACGATACATGGAGGCGCATCTGTATTTAAAAGCCGAACAGCTGCAACGAATGGAAATGGCGAGAACGGAACGAGACACGTGGCAGCCCTCGTTGCCGCCTTACAAAGCGTGCAAATTGAGCAGCGAGGAGGTACAACAAAAAGTCGAAACGCTGCAAGAATTAATGTCGGTCAGAGCGACGTGGCCACCGGTCGAGGAACTTTATCGACTCGGCGGAATAACTCTCTTGTTGCAAATCATTGCATTTGCTCGAGAGTGGAATTACAGCAGCCGCGTACACACGACATCGATCGCCGAGACGGTGAGATCGTGTCTGGACGTAATAGCGGTTTGTTCGGTCGTTCCCAAGGTAATGTTGCTCTTGTGCGATCGAGTCGATATGCCGGACATGTCGATGACGATGGCGATTAATCTGTTGCTCGCTTCGGCCGAGTGCGAGATTATCGCGGACGCCGACGTCCAGAGAGCGGCTCTGCGAGCCCTCGTGAATTGCGTGTGCGCCCCGATCAACCGAGTGGGCGGTAATGTCGCGAGATTTTCAGTTACAGGCTCCGCAAAGAAAAAAACAAATATAAACAACAGCGAAGAGCTCATACAGCGAGTTTGGGAAAGCGTTCGTTCCAACAACGGCATCATGGTGCTTTTGCAACTGATGATGGTAAAGACTCCGATCACCGACGCCGACAGCATACGAGCTCTCGCGTGTCGAGCCCTCGCGGGCCTTGCTCGCAGCGAAAAAGTTCGACAAATAATCTCGAAATTGCCAATGTTCACCGACGGCCAGATCCAGTCGCTCATGAAGGATCCTATTCTCCAGGAAAAACGCCAGGAACACGTTACTTTTCAAAAATACGCCCTCGAGCTGATGGAACGCGTTTCCGGAAAAGCTAAACCCACCGGAGCCGAATACGAAATTTCTCTCGTCAGTCTGCATCGCGCGAACGTCGTTGCTCAGACGAGGATACAGTACAACGAACAACAATTGAATCAATTGATTTATCAGCATCTCGTCGCTAAAGGAATGAACGAAACTGCCACGAGCCTCCAGAAAGAAGCCAATTTGGATTCTCATGCGATTATGAAACCCGTTACTTCTTATCAGCCTTTTACTTACAGAAGCCCTGCGACCATCTCCCGACTCGTATTCTCACCGGGAGCGCCTGTTAATTTGTACAACACCGGCGGGAGATGCGGACCGCGCGAGGCAGCGGTGCGAAGCGGCGTCGGAGGCAGCGGTGGCAGTGGCAGCGTTGGCTCGTGCACGCCGACCTCCAGTACACCGCGATTCGTCAGCCACACCGTCGGCTGTACCAGCAGCCCGACTATGGCGGGACAGTCTTCGGTGCGAGTCAAACTCTCCGACAGTCTGAGCTCGAGTCCCGGCGTTGGCAGCCACACTCAGCAACCGATCAAGCTGCAAATTAATCAAAAGAAACACAGCCAAGGAGAACGAGGCAACGGCAACGGCGGCAACACCTCCGGAGCCTCGCAAAACGCTTCCGGATCAAACACTCCCGGAAGTTTGTCCTCGAGCAACAATTGTCCGTCGTCGAGTTGCCGCTCTCTTCAGAAACAAATATCGAGAGATCCCTTGGGAGGCGTCGGCGGCGCTGGCGGCGGTGGCGTCCCAGGACCCGGCGGAGGGCCGGGATGCTCCGGCAACTCTTCCACCATTACCCTCGATTCCATCATCACCGAATATCTCACCAATCAACACGCTCTTTGTAAAAATCCAATGGTCACGTGCCCCCAATTCAATCTACTCGAACCTCACAAGTGTCCGGATCCTCGTACGAAAAACGCTTCGGCAGCAAACGTCACTGTACGCGTTACCAGGAGGCCCCTCGGCATGGACAGCCAGAGACTCGATCGCAGACACATCTACAGTCGTTTCTGTCCTGTCAAATCTTTTCGCACCACCGACGTCGAAGGAACTTTTACTTGTTGCACATTTTCTCCCTGTCAGCAATATCTCATCCTCGGAACTTACGCCGGCGACGTCAAAATGTTCAACGCTCATACCGGCACCGAAGAAGCCACTTATCACTGTCACGAATCGTATCTCTATCACATGGAGTGCAACAAACGAGGAAATCTCTTGTTGACTTCGACCGCCTGGATAAGCCCCATGTCTGCTCTGTGGAGCATCGGTACATTTTTCGACATGAAGCTGCCCTTCGAGTACGAGGATTACGTCGAGTTTGGAAAACTACAAGATCGAATAATCGGGACTCAGGGCGAGAGTGCCACCATCTACGACATTGCTTCGGGGAAACTCATTATGACTCTCAGTCCCTCGATATCCAACGAGTACACGAAAAATCGCGCGACCTTCAGTATGAACGACGAACTTGTTCTCAGCGACGGTATCCTCTGGGACGTTAATTCTGGCAAGGAAATTCACAAATTTGATAAACTCAATCAAACTCTCAACGGTGTCTTTCATCCCAACGGTACCGAAGTTGTCTCCAACACCGAAGTATGGGACTTGAGAACTTTTCACTTGCTCAAAACTGTTCCTACCCTCGATCAAATGGACGTCATATTCTCTCCCGTCAATCACATCATCTACGCCGTCTCGCTCGATCAGGAGGGCAAGGATGAGTCTCATTACGTCACTTCTTTCAAAACTCTCGACGCCCTCGACTACAGTAGCATCGGTAAGAAATACCGATTCAAACCCATTATTTCGATTCGAGTAATATTTTACTTTTTAACCCTCCGCAGACACACAGTTTTTTTTTTTGTACTCCGAGGCGATTGAAAAATCTGAAAAAAACTCACGCTTTTCGCTGAATGCACGAAAATGTTTCATTTAATCTGATTTATTATCGTTTCAGCGACGTACGATGTCAAGAGAGGAATTTACGGTCTTGCGTGCAACAAGTTTGATACGCAAATAGCGATTGTCGAGAATCAGGGCGAATTCGACAGCGGCCAAGAATCGTGCGTTCGACTTTACGACGTCGGTAGAAGGCGCGACGACGAAGATGAGGCGGAAGAGGACGAGGACGAGGAAGATCTCGACGCGAGCGACGATGATGGTTCCAATTCGGCGTCCGACGACAACAATGCCGATGGTAACGTTTCCTTCCCCGAGAAAATCATTTTTCCCGCTGCGTACGAATAAAATTTGAAAAAAAATAAAAATTCCAACAGATGCCGATAACGCGGAAGCCGCTGGAGGCGAAAATGGCGCCGACGAGGCTGGCAACGAGGGAGAGGACAACGACGATGAGGACGACGACGAAGAGGACGAGGAGGATGACGACGACGACGACGACAGCGGGGACGGCGACGATTCCGCCAACGACAGCGTCGATTACGATCCAAATTCTCCCGACGATTTTTCTCTCTCCGACATCGACGATTTCGAGATCATGTTCTCCTGAGCCATCCATCCTCATGCATCGCTAAACGCGTCTGCCAACTTTTACTCATCCTTTGGTCTCCCCAAGAGCGAAGAGCTTCGATAATCGGCAAATTCGTTTTTATCGATTTTTCCTCTCGGTCCAAAACTTTTTCTCTCAGATCCGCGAGAAAAACGAACAAACGAGTGAGACCGCAAAAGGCAAAATCCTCGCGCGCTCCAGTGGCATTTTAAAAAAACCGATAAATCACGTTTTTTCTTTATTTCTTTTTTAAATCAAAACACCATCATTACGAAATATCCCAAAGGTCTCGAGCATCGAAAACTCTGCAGGCTTTTCAAACGACTTTGGAACAACTTGTTTTTTTTTTCTTCGCTATACCGACCAAAAAAAAAAGCAAACAAATGATAAAGAAAATCGAAACGAATACGAAAACGAGCGAATAACAATGTACGAAAGATAAACATTACAAGAATCTTACTGTGAATTATTAAGTGATTAGTGAACGTGAATGAACGATTATTACAGTTAATGATAATCAAAGCTAACATTATTAGCGATTAAACACAAATGTACATGAAATAAAATGAAAAATTGTAAAAACAACAACAAACTAAACGATATGGAAAAGATTTTGCAGAAATCTGGAGAAAACTTTGTACGAAAATATTTCTTACGTTCTATCTCGACGATTATCGAGAAAAAAAACTGCCCCCGGTGCAAAAACTCAGTCTTTCGGAAACTCAGTCTTTTTTGTTAATTTTTGTGAAATTTTTACACGAACTCCTGAAATTTGTACGAAGAGATCGTGCATAAAAATTTCACGACGATTAGCAAGCTCGTTATTGAAAAACGAACATTTTTTAAACAAAATCAAAAAAATTAATAAACTCGGTTTCGTTTCCGTGACTTTTATGATTTTGTTCGAAAATTGAGCGATCAAAAAAAAAAATTGTCGCAAAGTTTTGCAAACGACGTCAAAATTTATACTTTCTCCACGCACCAAGAAAATCTTGGATTCAAAAATAAAAAACTTTTGTCCAGTCTGTTTAGATTTCGGCAGGTAAAGCAGAGACGTGGCGGAGAGTCGGAGTTTAGCCACCAGGAGGCAGGCAGACACCGTCGCCGCTCGGTGCTCCGTGCAGACTGCAGAGTTTGCAGCGGGGGTGAAACAAGTGTCCGCTGTGTACAGTATGGCGGTGGCAGCCGGTCTACGTGCGTTGTTCGTAACGATACGCTGCTCGGCCGAAGCTTGTATACAAATATGTTGGATACGGTTTTTCGGGGATGTCAGAGTTTGGAAAAATAGTGTATGAAAAATCGTGGGGAAAACAAAGTGATGGCCAAACATTCGTATCCATAGATCGATGTGTTTTGTTTCTCGTGAAAAGCAGCAGCAGCAGCAGGCGATAGTTGGTTTGGAAGGAGGAAAGAGCGGCGACGACCGGGAGTTGTTCCGGAGGTAAACGCGCGCCGCAACATTTTTTTCTCATCATTAACAAACGGAGTAGTTTTTGCGGGTCGCGATGTCGCGTCTTGGTTAGAAAAGTGGAGAAAGATCGCGCGAGAAGAAGTATCCGCGTGTGTACAAAATGTGACAAAACCGCCGCGGCGAGAGAGCGATATCGAAGGGAACAAAATATGTCTCTACCGCCCGTTGGCCGGCAGAGGAGGCCGTGACAAAGTCCGTAGTACGATCAACCAGAGAGAATAAGAGAGCGTGAGCGAGGAGGGAGCGAGTGAGAAAAAAAAAAGGGAAAAACTCGCGGTGAGAGTGAACCTCGAGGTTGGCGAGAGCGCGACGAGGGACAGGCGAGGCTAATAGCGAGCTCGCCTTTTTCCCTCTATCTCTCTTTCTCCGAATATATCCCCGCATCTCTTCGTTGGCCTGTGCAACTCTGGGGCTCGCTCGTCGTGCGGAGTCGTACTGCCACGAGGAAGAGCAGGAGATCAGTCGGTACGAGGGCCGCACCGTGAGCGGGTCTGACCGCGATTTCGTTCGTTCTCTCTCTCTCTCTCTCTCTCTCTCTCTCTCTCGCACTCGCTCGGTCGTCCGGTTCGGTCTCGCCCTGTCTGCTGGCGATTCTCGAAATATAATAAGGATTCCGAATTGATAGAATCCTCGTGCGCGGTGCGTGTGATCGTCGTCGATTCTTCAAGAAATTCCGTGCGTCCGCAGCCCGGAGTGCGCGGATTTTCGTGTTTCGCGAAAAAAAAAAGAAAAAGAAAAAAAAACACGATAAACATTGATAACACGCGTGTGTGAGAACGGCGACGAGGATGGAGCCCTCGAAGGAACGTTACAACGAGCTGTGCAGGCTCTGCGCCTCTTACGACGCCGTCAAAATGGATATCTTTGGGAATGAGGGAAAAAATCGTCAGCTCGTCGACAAAATACAAACTTGCCTGCCCTTCAAGGTGAGTGATATTTACCGATGACCTTGGTATGTTTTTCTTCGTAAATTCCTTATCATTTTAATCGGCAATATTTATTATTACGATAACGATTGTCGTCGTTACTTTTTCGGGGCTTTTCGCAACTAAAAAATGAATATATTGTCTGGCAATTGTTTTGATCGGTCAATTTTCATGTTGGCTGTTGTGATTCGTAGGTTTCTACTGTTCGACATACGTAACATTTCATCGTACGTTGATTCGTCATCGTCGTCATGGTCGTCGTCGTCGTCGTCGTCCTCCTCCTCGTCGAGTTGTCCGTCGTGCTGCGCTTGCTGTCGTTATCGTAATCGCGGTTTCCTCACGGTTGCCCCGAACCCCGAGGCTCTCGCCTCGCTGCTTTTCTCTCTCTCTCTCTCGCTCTCTCTCTCCGTCGTCGTCGCTGCTGCTGCTCCTCGACGACGACGACGCCTCTTCTGGCTTCTCGGGCTTTGCCGACGTTGTCGTCCAAGCGGCGACAGCGATCGCGTCACGACTCGTTCCCCCGCCGCCTCCCTCTCTCTCTCTCGCTCTCTCTCTCTCTCTCCGCCGTCCTCATTCCTCTCGTATCTCGTATCTCGTGGCCCGCGCACACTCGTCGTCCTTCTCGTCGTACGTAGTAACAACCGCGACGCGCGAGGAGAATACGCTTCGTTTCGCGATACGACGCGCGCTTCGAGAGTCGTCGCGGCGCGCTGCTGCAATTCCATCGCGCGAAAGAATCAACACGATCGCGCGCGCGGTTTCTCGTGCCGGACAAAATGTACGAGCGACCGACGGGCGAGGGGTGGGGATGATAATGATATCGTCTCGAGGACCGCACGTACGGGAGAGCGCAACACGATCATCGCGGAAATCGCGAGAAAAATCGACGACGACGTACCAAACTTTTCACAACGTGCCGCCTCGCGTTTCCCTTCCTCCTACCGTCGCGAGAGAGAGAGAGCGAGAGATCCAAGGTCATTGGTTACGCTGGCAGATACGATTCGAACGAAACGAACACGATCGTGGCACGTGCGACTTCTCCACGAACTTTTACCATTTTCGTAATTTACCCTCTCGGCAAATGTCCAAGAGGCAGCCGCCTCTCGAAATATCGAGAAAAACGATTTCCCTTTGTCGATTCATGAAAAGTTGACAACGAGAAAAAACGGAATATTTTTCCACCGAATATTTGGGACGAGATTCGATTCTCAATCCCGCACGAGATATACCTGGCGGCCCGTTCCACACCGGTCGACTCTTTCCCCCTCCACTCTCGAGCCACTCGATTACACGGAAAAGTCTCGGTATCTTGGCGTCAACGCGACGTTTCCCCGTTGTCGTCGTCGCAATTGCCATCGTCTCCCCTTGGCACGACTCTCGCCCGGGCTCCAATACAGAAACTTTATAAATATATATCTATATATTGTGCGGGTCGCTCGAGTCCCTTTTTCTCTGGCGACGGACGAGAGCCCCGTGTCCCGGGGTCTCGTATACCTGAAGAAACAAAAGCCGGGGAGTCCTGCTTATTGAGCATCTCGACGTCGTAAGCGCGCGCGCGCGTCCGCCAACCGGAGAGACTCGCTTTTTTTCGTCCAACCTTTCGAAACACTCGACGCTCGATGATGCCAGCCACCCAGATTT
The DNA here is from genome assembly GCA_037952995.1 of Hyposoter didymator. Taxonomy (NCBI): domain Eukaryota; kingdom Metazoa; phylum Arthropoda; class Insecta; order Hymenoptera; family Ichneumonidae; genus Hyposoter; species Hyposoter didymator. The sequence continues at coordinate 2,347,542 of JBAJMU010000010.1, forward strand.
TGCTCTTCTCTTTCTCTCTCGAGGCTCAGTCTCTCTCCCAACGCGTTGCGGACGTTCTCAACGACGCCCTTTGACCTTTTAGAAACAATTTTTTCCATTTTTTCTCAACGAAACTCCCAAAAATCGAAAAACTTGATTTTTATGATTTTTTTCTATCGTTACAGATCGCCGAGGACGATCGACTTCCCAAGTGTCTGTGTTATCGATGTATGTACAATTTGGAAAATTTTTACGACTTCAGAACAGCTTGCGTGAATGCCGTTGCTCTTCTGGAAAGGTGCCTCCCACCAGGGACCACCGTCGTACGTAAAAATCCCATTTTCCCATAATGAAAATTATCGTTAGCCATTCGCATGCACGCGATTATCATTTATAGAATTTTTTTCTTTCAGACTGGTAAACAAATCGAAAATGGGGGAGAAAGTTATTCGGAGCTGCGCTCGGAGCTCCTCAAGGAAAAAGAAAAAATGCCAATACTCATTCCCGAAGCCCCCATAGTAAATCCTAACGCGGCGCTTGGAACGCCGCCCAGATTGAATTCCGACGGCGAGGGAGAGCACGAGATCGAAGAAATTCATAACGTCAGCGGGCCCGACGATGGTAAACGCTTTTTCCCCATTTTTTCACGTTTTTTTCGTTTTTCCAAGTTGAAAAATTAATCGCCTCGATTCAGCAGGTGTTGCCAAAGTCTTTGCGACCAGTTTCGAGGACGATCGCAAATCCGACGAGTACGAAATGGACATGGAGACGAATCCGAGCGATTTCTTGGAAATGACTCCCATGGTCACCGAGGAACTCGACGATTCCACTTCGAAAAAGACACAAGCCTCGAAAACGAGAAATTTGATGGAAACTTTTCAACACACCTCCGAGCAACACGAAGTCTACGTTTGCTCGTTGTGCAACAAAGCTTTTAGTTCAAAAGGTCACTTGTCCCTCCACGCGAGAATTCACGTCGGCGCGGGTGACGTTATCGGTGCCAAAGTCGTCACTGACGATCATACCTCCTACAAGAGACCTTATCAGTGCGACCTTTGCAACAAATCGTACTCGACGGCCAAACATCGATGGGGACACGTTTCCACAACTCATCGGTCAGTTTTCTTTCGCTTTTCCTACATCGCGAGATACTCGAAACTTGAAAATAACATTTACACAATAGAAACAGTCGACGATCTGGAACTGAAATGTTTTTAAAAATCGTCGATATTTTTTTTAATACGGTCAACCAAATATTTATTGTTAATTTCAAAATTTTCGTTATTTTCGCAGTATATTTGGTTTCTAATGGAATTGTAAGCTAAATTTACGATTGGAACGACCAAAATTTCCATCCGAATATTCCAGAATATTTTTTGCTGCGATTTTTTTTCATTTAGTCATTTTTTTTTTTTTTTTCATTTTTTCATTTTTTATTTTAGTCAATTATTTATTCATTTTTTATTTTAGTCAATTATTTAGTCAAAAAAACGTTTAGTTGGACGTATCAAACAAAATATTCATATTTTGAAAATTTAGTGAAATTTTTTCTACATAAACGAAATGACGTTTTCGTGAAATTTTCCGTTTCTACTCTCCAACAGTAATTTTTGATTTCCTATTATTTTTCTTTGATGAAAATTGCTCCGCAGTATCGAATTTTCTCGCTGGAGCCTCTGCGTAGAAAAATAATTCTAAACGATTGTTTTCCAAATGTTTTTGTTCAGAGGACATCCGGCTGTGACGTGTGCCTATTGTTCGCGAATATATTCGACGCGTACGAATCTCGAGGAGCACATTAAATCCCGACACACGGGTTTGCCGCCGCCTCCCGAGTTGCCAGTCGCTTATGTCCAGCCGGACAATCGATACAGATGTAAAACGTGTCCAAAGATGTACACGAACGTAACGGATTTGAACAAGCACACGAGAGTGTGCGCGAGTGACTCAGCGACCAAAGAGAAACAGCAGCAACAGCAGCCGCTAAAAAAAATACCTCGAAAGAACAAGTCTCGCGTGGACACGTCCGATATGTCGAGCAGCACGAGCACAACCGACACCGAGGACGAGAGCAACAACGACTACAGAAGCGCCGAAGCGAAACTCTCGAAAAATCCACAATTAACGATCCTCAAACAGGCTCTTACAAAGGGAGGCGAAAATCTCAAGAGAGACTACGAGGATCGAAGGAGCCAAGCGAGCAGTGGTCCTGGCAACAACAAACCTCCTGCTGCCAAAGTTGCTCGAATAGGTAAGTCGCCAGGCACGTCTTTAATTTCAATTGACGATAAAATTCAATTTAATTTATTAAATTACAAAAATTATAACGACGATAAAAAATAATTAGTAAATTGACTTTTGAAAATCGAAATAAAAAAAATTAAATATAATCAATTCATTAAATTCGAAAAAATTAAATTAATTGTTTAAATTTAGGAAAATTATTATTATTATTATTTATTATTAATTAATTAATTATATATTATTATTATTTATTATTAATTAATTAATTATATATTATTATTATTAATTAATTAATTAATTAATTAAATATTATTATAATTAATTAATTATACATTATTATTATTTATTATTAATTAATTAATTAATTATATATTATGATTATTTATTAAATTAATGAAAATGAATGAAAATAATGATAAAATTTAAATAATTATAATAACAATGAATAATAATCAGCCAATTGCATTTCGAAATTCAAATTAATATGAAAATTATAATAACAATAGAACATTATTAATTGACTGAATTTAAAAAATTATAATAAAACGATTAAATACAATAAAATAAATTAGAATAATTTATTTAATTATTAATTATTTAATTAATAATTATAAATTAGAATAAATTGGAAGAATTAGAATAATAATTGAATATGGATAATTGATTTTGTTTTAAAAAATTGATTCAATTCAACGAGTGGACTAATTTGAAAATCTGAACATTCGATGTGTTTTTTGTTTTTGACAGAAAATAGCGAGGCTCCTGCTCGGAAGAGATGGTACTGCGAGATGTGTCCGCAGAATTTTACTTCCGTCGAAAAGTTGAAGCAGCACGAGATGATTCACGACGCGGAGAGGCCTTTCGTCTGTATATTGTGCGAGAAGGATTTCGTCCTGAAGACGTCGTTGAGCAGGCACATCGTATCGAGCCACGGAGTCGATCCCACGCCCATTCTCGAGAGCGACAAGTGTACGAAAAAGAGCGCGTTGGCTCAGGCGTGGCGAAAAAAATTGATTAAAAGTGAGGAGGTCAGCAGGACCGGTGGACGCAAGCGAGATGCACCGAGCGATTCTTCCGAAGACGCCGACAGCTTCGCCCACGGGAATCTCGTCGAAATCGAAACTGTTTTCGTCTGCGAAATTTGCACCCGCGACTTTAACGATCGCGCTTCTCTCTGGCTACACATACGAGCCACCCACAAAGAATTCGCCGCTTTCGCATGCGGTGTCTGCCTCAAAATCTGCTCCGACAATGCTCAGCTTTTGAATCACGTCAACATGTATCACGGAGGCTCCAAACTTTTGGTCTCCGAGCAAAGGCGATACAGCTGCACCATCTGCGGCAGGCAACACGACTCTCGCAAAAAATTAATCACTCACGTTTCCATTCACAACGTCGACCCCGGATACGATCCTTCCAGCTTTGTTCAACTCAACGCCAACTATTACAACGAAAGCTTCAACAGCAACGAGCCCAACGATCATCTGATGGACTTTGACCCCGAAGACGGCGACAAAGTCGATTGTTACATTTGTTTCAAATCTTTTCCTAACGAGGATCACTTGATTCGCCATCAACGAAACGCTCACAAGGTTCGTACTCGCGCGAGGCTTGAAATTTGCGAGTAAAAAAAAAATTGACGAATTTAACGATTTTTTTTTTTTTTTCTTTTTTTTTT
>JBAJMU010000010.1:2351451-2374868 GCA_037952995.1 Hyposoter didymator
TTTTTTCTTTTTCTTTTTACAGTCCGAAGGCCTCGTCCCCGGTAGCCAAGTCGCGATACCCACCAACAACGGGCCCGCTGCTGTTGCCGTCCCCGGCGTCAACGGAACTAAAGCGCAGTATCATTTGTTCTTTGTTTGCGAACTCTGCGGTAGCTCGCATCCGAGCAAATGGGAACGATGGCTTCACGTCAGTGGCAATCACAGCCAAGATCCGTCTATGAGGGTGAGCCACGTGATACACTCATTTTCATGCTTCTGTGTTTTTTTCGCATCGGAATTTTCAAAGCGATTTTTTGATTTTTCGCTTTATCGTTTTTTTGTTTCGATTTTTTCGCTTTGGAATTTTAAGCGATTTTTAATTCCGATTTTTTCGCATCAGAGCTTCTCGTGATTTCGTGCTTTGTCCATTTTTTTCCATTAAAACTTTGCATAACTTCATGATTTTTCGCTATTTCGTTTTTTTCGCATCGCAACTTTTCGTGATTTTTCGCTTTATCGGTTTTTCCGCTTCGGAATTTTCAGCGATTTTTAATTCCGATTTTTTCGCATCAGAGCTTCTCGTGATTTCGTGCTTTTTCGATTTTTTTCCATTAAAACTTTGCATAATTTCATGATTTTTCGCTATTTCGTTTTTTTCGCATCGCAACTTTTCGTGATTTTTCGCTTTATCGATTTTTTCGCTTCGGAATTTTCAGCAAATTTTAATTCCGATTTTTTCGCATCAGAGCTTCTCGTGATTTCGTGCTTTTTCGATTTTTTTGCATTAAATTTTTGCATAATTTCATGATTTTTCGCAATTTCGTTTATTTCGCTCGCAACTTTTCGTGATTTTTCGCTTTATCGATATTAAATCTCCATTTTTGCCCGCATTGGAATTTTGCAGTGCGAACGAGAGGATTGCGGCAAGATATTCGCGACGAAGGCGTTGCGAAACGAGCACGCGCAGCACCATCTGATTCAGGGATCGTCGCCAAACACTTGCGAAGTTTGTGGCAAGTTGTGGGGAAGTCGAGTGGATTATTGGAAGCACGTGATGGGTGTGCACTCGGACACGGTGCCCCTGATTTGTGGGGTTTGTCTAAAAGTCTTTCCGGACGTGGCGCAGCTGAGTAGCCACGTGAAAACGAATCACTGGCCGTTAACGAACGGAGATTTCAGTTGCGACATTTGTGGTCGGCCATATTCCAACAAATCGAAGATGTCGAGGCATCGGAAGATTCACGGAGTCGTGGAGGTTGACCCGGGAGTAGGAAACAGCGGGGAAACGCCTGGCAAAGCTCCGGCCGATGTTCGAAACGAGACGCGCAGCTTCTGCGAGGAAAAGAGCCCCAAGGAAGTTGAATTGAGTTGCGAATTGTGCGCGGATCTGAGTTTCGATAACTGGCAATCGCTGTGCAATCATCGGCGAATGATTCACGGGCTTTTCCCTTGCGATTTGTGCAACAAATGTTACGGGCGAACGTCTCATCTGTGGAAACACGTGAACCGTGTCCACAAGGGACACGAGGACGTGACATGTCGTTATTGCATGAAAACGAGTGCCTCGAAGGACCACTTGATGGCGCACATTGCAAAAATCCATCGTTACGAGCCGGAGAACAAGTTGGAAATGTTGATGGTCGTGGGGGACGCAGTCGCGACGATTGGGGGCGAGGGGGAGGGCGAGGACGAGGAAGAGGAGCACGAGATGCGACGAAGACGAAGAAGAAGAGGAGACGCGAGCATCGGAGCGATTGGCGAGGACGAAGAAGCCGGAGGAACCGGCGGCGGGGGCGTGCATCACTGCGACAAATGTCAGAAAAGTTTCCACAAACGTTATTTGCTGAGACGCCACATGAAAGGCTGTCAAAATTACCGAAAAGATCCTGGCGCTTTGCTCACCCGTTGTCGAGCTTGCGAAAGGATTTTCAAGGACCGTGCCAGCCTCCAGAAACACATTGAGAATCATCACAGCGAGTACACGTGCCATTTGTGCAACGAAACGGTCACCTCGAAGCTCGGAATCATGACGCACAATCGCGTCAATCATCTTCACCATCCGGACCTCACCTGCGAGAACGGCAACTGCAGAAAGTTGTTCCGCACGAAAGAGGACCTCGAGGCTCATCGGAAAGACCACAAATATCACAACACACCGAACGTGTGCGATTTTTGCGGCGATACCGTCGAAAACAAATTGAAATTGAAAATGCACGTTTTGTCGCTTCACCGAAACGAAATCGGTGTCTCCTGCGGCGTTTGCCTCATTCCCATGAAAGATCCAAAGGATCTCAAGAAACACGTTGAGGACGAACACGAAGGTGTTCTCCACAAACCCAACACTTGCCAAGTTTGCGGCAAACGATACGCCTCCAAGTGGAAAGCTTTCGATCACACGAAAAAATGCCATGGCAAAGTTTTTCGCACGTGCAAACAATGCCTCGCGGTCTTTACCACCGACGCGGACATTCGGCATCATTACGAGCACGTCCACAACGTCCCGAAGGATCAATTGGCCGGCTTTGAGAATCGACTGCTCGAGAATCGAGCCGAAGATTGCGACGCTATCGTCAAGGACGAGCCCGAGGATTACGAGTACGAAGTTCAACGCGAACCAGGCGCCGCTGGTGCTCTTTGCGACGAGAACGAGCCGTACAACTTCAAACGCCGGAAAAGCAGCCTCGCCAACAGCCGCCACACCCACGACTGCGAAATCTGTCCCGAAATTTTTCTCAATCGAGAGACACTCTCCGATCATTACAGAAACGTTCACAATACCGATCCTGAGCGAATGTTCAAAAGGATCAAGCTCGAGAGAGGCGAAGGCGGAAGATTCACAAGCACCGCAGCAGCGACCGGGACGACGACGACTTCCAAGAGGATGTTGATGAGGGAACGCGAAAATTTCGAGTGTCAAAATTGCTCCAGACAGTTTTGTACGAAAAGTCTTTTTTGGAATCACACCAACGTTTGCACGAGGCGAAACTCTGCAAACAGGGAAGATCCGCGATCGTCTTCGTCCTTCGGCGCTCAATCCTCCTCGATTCTCGAGGCTCATCTCAAAAATAACAATCGCATTAAGAAAGAACCGAACGATGTTCCCAGCCTCGACGAGACCAACTTGAACATCCCGGATTTCAATCTCTTCGAGGATATTAACATGCAGCTCTCGGAGCAGCAAAAACCGATTCCCAACCTGATGCCGCTGTCCGAGCTGAGACGAGCGCCCGGCGGTGCCACCAGCGCCGGCGGTTTGCTCCTCTTACCCTCCGCGAACGATAAATCCTTGAGAAAGGACTCGAGAAAGGACTCGCGAAAGGTTTACGACGAGTCGACCAACACCGTTTGCGTCTGCGAGGTTTGCGGCAAACAGTGGCCCGCCAAGAAACATCTCTGGCAACATTTGATTCGCTTTCATCGGAGCGAGGCTGCGGTTACTTGCGGAGTTTGCCTCAAGCTCTGCAACAATTACGAACAGTTGGGACAGCATCTGCGAAACACTCACGAGTCCATTTTGTCGCGGGAGGGTAATAATTTCACGTGCAAAACTTGCGGACGTTATCACAACGCGAGAAGCAAACTTTTGCTCCACATGAGCATACACATTAACAATGACAATGGCGGCGCGGCTTGCTGGTGTCCCAAGTGCGAGAGGAGCTTCGAAAACGAAGAGAAACTCAACGAGCACGCTCGGACTTGTGACAAGAGTCGGCCAATCTTCGAAGAGCACAGCGTCGACGTCGACACCGATCGTGAGACAAAGATCGAGGACGACAAGGGAAGTCTGATCGGCGATGGCGCCTCCCTCACGGGCGAGGACGAGGAGGAAGTCGATTTCTCGGATCGACGAGTACGGAGCCACTCCGAAAACACCGAAAACTCCGAGAGCAGCCGGGGCGATGCTCGCACGAATAGCGACAGCGACAGCAGCGACGAGGAGGAAGGAGAAGATACAGAATCTCGCACCAACAGCCGAGCCACTGGTCCGGCCACTTGTCACTCGGAGAGCGAGGACGATCACGACACCCGAGAGAAAAGTCCCGCGGCCGTTCCTTCCGGCGATGCTCTCAACGACGGCAAAGATATTATTAGCGAAGAAACTAGCAAATTGATAACAAAGAGTCCCAAAGAAGAAGAAGAAGACGAACGTGTGGAGACGAAGGAAAAAGCGAATCGGGCGTCACCGGAAGTTGAGGGAGAAACGAGAACCGAAAAAGTTTCATCGAATGCGACGAAAGATTTGGACAAAAATAATTCATCGACGCTCGTGGAACCGCGTGCTCCGATAAAAGAGGAAAACGAGGACGTCGACGAGGAGGACGAGGACGATGACGGACCGCCCATCCTGAGTCCAATGATGCCGCTGTCGACGGAGAACGCGATCGAAGAACGAGACGACGTCGCGAGCCACCGGCTCAGTCCAATGCTCTCGTTGAACGATACCGAGGAAAAAAATGCTCGCCCAGTGTCCTCGGAAGTTGAGAAAACCGTCAAAGAATCCACGAGAAACGCTCCATCGTCTCCATCACCGGTCGATCAACCGTTCTACGACGACGAGGATTGTGCCGAACGTTCCAACGAAGAATTGGCGTCCGATGAAGAACACGAGGACGAAACCCTCGCCGAAGACAACGAGGAATTGGACGATGAGGACAGTCGCATCCACGTCGTTAATCCCGACGACGAATACCATTCCGACGACGATCGACCACCCGACGAGGACCAGGAGGACGAGGAACAAGAAGAAGAAGAAGAAGAAGAACACGAGGAAGACGACCTGGACGACGATCACGAGGAACCGGAAATCGAGAACCAAGTCGAGGAGGAGGAGGAGGAGGAGGAAGAAGCGGACGAGGAAGAAACGGAGGAAAACTTGGAAATGGACCAGGAAGCTGTCGACGAGACGGAAGAGGAAGGTGTAGAAATAATAGAAGAAGAGAACGAGGTCGACGACGACGAGGAGGAGGAAGAGGAACTAGAGGACGAAGAATTATCCGCCGAGAATTCTTTGCAAATCCACAATTTGGACGGAACCGTCCTGATGGTAGCAAACGACGCCGACGGTAATCAAATTCTCATCCAACGAAACGTCTCGGACATGGAAAACGACGAGTCGATCGGAGCCCTGACCGGTTACATTTACGAGGACGACGACGAGTACGATTTCACCGGATTCCAAGTCGAAGAGGCAGCAATCGACCCTGAGGACCCAAGAAGCAGAGTCGCCGACAGCGAAGACGACCAAGAGGACGAAGGAGAAGAGGAAATAATCCTCGAGCAAGACGACGACGACGAGAGACAAGTCACGGAGGCTGAGGAAACGCGACAAGATTATCCCGCCGACGATTCCTCCAATCACGAGCAAATGGAAATCTCGAACGAGGAAAAAAATGAGCATGACAACGACAAAGTTAAACAGGATCCGACATAGTTTTTCGACAGGACGATTTTACCATCGAAACGATGCTGAGAAATCTTTGACTCTCGTCCGAGTCGCTCAGCCTGGGCATTTCCATGATAAACAAACTTTCCCGAGACTCGTGCGTTCCTCCCCGGGCAGTGGCTCGTTCGCAGTTATTATTGACTCTCGAAATAGAAATATTTTGTTCGGATAACCTCAAAAAACACCGAATCAATTGCAAACCTTTGCGCTATTCGAGCCCAACGTCGGTTTGCTCGATCCTTCGCGATTATTTATACACACACACACACACAAACATGTTTCAATATTATTTATTTGTATTGCGCATTCATTCCAAAGTAAATCATCGACCTAAATGGACTTTTCCATCGAGATGAAAAGAAATACGATAATCAGGTCGAGCTTTTGCATTATTTTATCGTGCAACTCGTTGCCACCGTTCCAAGTGGCATTCTTTACTTTTTCGCCGTTTTTATTGTTACTCGTTATCGATTTATTCGGAAGCGTTCTTTCGCAATCCATCCGCCTGATTCGTTTTATCAAAACTCATCAACTTCCTTTGGCTGCACAAAAAAAAACACCAAATATTCCAAACAAATGTTTCTCCCAACTCAACGCGAGACAAATGTATGAATTTAATAACAATGTGAAGCCCGTGGATAATGACTGTTTGGTTACTGTTGGCAACGTTCTATTATCAACTGAAATAATAATAATAAAAATATATATTTTGTAAATATTGAAGATGCACGCAATTCATAATTAACCCTTCGACTAATTTTTTTTTACTTTCTAGCGAAATTGCTCGCTTTTTTGATATTCTACACGCCGCGCATGCGCGCGTTGGTTACGCAATCACGCGCTCGCGCGCTGTCGACTGACGCCGTGCAACTGCACGACTGCGATGGACCGGCTACGATTGTGTCGGGCGGCGGGACGCGGGGCCGACCACCGAACGGTCTCGCCGTGTCATCGTACACGCGATTCTCGGCGGATTACGCTTGTGGAAAAATCCGCATGTTCATCCAATAACCAAAACAGCCTCAACTTCTTGCACACTTGAAATGGATCTTGATTTTCACGATTTCGAGGTACAAATACATCAAATACTTTTGTAGATTTTATACACACTGGGCATAAACGATATTTGGGCATTGACAGTGGAAATTTCTATAAAGAGCTGCGAACAAGCGCACGCATCGTCTCGATGCTAATTATTTGGCGAAATGACACACCGACCGAGTCGCAATGCCTCCGAGAACGATGTAGCTATACATTTTCGTGATTATTCAAATTTTCTTCGAAATAGTGCAAATTTTCGAAAAAAATCGCTTTAAAAGTGCGAAAGCCTCCAATTGCCAGAATTTTTACTTTTCGAAGAAAACTTGAACCCGAAACGTTTACCGATCGAGATCAGCTGTTGCGTTAAAATCTTTTTCGTCTGATACGCACCCATTCGCGCATAGAATACGCGACAATTATAATTCCGCGCGTCGTCACGATTCCGTTCGCTGATATTGAAATGGGCCCGAATGAGAAATCGCAATTATAAACCTAAACGTATGAAATTTTCTTACGTGTTTGCTCGATCTATTGGTATAAATACTTTCCGCAGGGAATATCGTGAATCTGGCTCGTCGCGGCTGCTGCGAGCATGTTTGCATGAAATGCGCAAGATCCCACTGAACATACAAACAAATAAAGTATCTGCTTGACCTTCTCGACGAGTTTGGAGGTCATTCAAACTGTCTCGGGTCGTCGATGTGCGTTTACGCCGGACAACTCGCAATCGCTAAACAAAATCTCGTCAAACATGCTCACCGTCGACAACAGAAGGGTAATTACGATTATTCCAAAATCCATTTTTGTCTCGATCCAACGTCCTACGCGATTTATCGCAAAATTACTAAATTTCGATGAAATCGCGTTTAAAACTGATAAAATCAAGGTTCTGCGTTTTTTCCCCCGTTATCGCGTACACAGAGGCCGTTTTTTTTGCATTTTGAATATTTCGACTTGGTAAAAACGTCACGAAGTTTTGTCCAAAAGATTTTCGTCCATTTTTCGTAAAAAAAAAATCACATTCAACTTTCGTTCTCACAAAAATCCAAAAATGAATTTTCTCTGCAGTTTCCTTGGACGAACATGAATAGAAATCTTGAGGTTATGTCGCGCTCCATATTTCATAAATTTGCAATTTAAAAATGAAAAATCTCTACATTATTTTTCTTTTTTCGTATTTCGAGTTTCCTGCAACTCCGCTATCGAAATTTTGACCTCTACGCCATGCAAATATCATAGTCCCAGACTTTCCGCATAGAAATTCCACGCTTATTAGTTGTTCTTACTCGCATGACCTTGGCAGACGCAACTCATGGTTATAAATTTTTGTCAATCAGCTGATAACCCAATTTGATAACGCAAGAGCATTCCCCGCGTCTTTGCTCTGGAAATTATCATTCCGCACTCGAGCCTCTTGACTCTTTGTCGCGCTTTCACTTTCATGGTCACTAGTTACTCGCTCCTCAATCTATTCTCATAAATCATCAATTTCAGAAATTGGTCCTTTGATTAAAATTCATTAATTTCCATAATTAATTATAGAAATTAATTAAAAATCAAAAAATTGAAATAATTTATTAATTGTAGAAATTTTTATAACTATTTTTCTCATTTGCTAATTCCAATAATTCTAGAATTATGAATAAGAAATTCTAGCTAAATTGTCAAATGAATTATCCAGCGTATTTACGGAATTTGCATAACTAACAGTGAAAAATCAGGAAATTTGAAGCTTCTGCTCGTTTTGTGGTTTTTTTTATGCATTCAAAAGTTTTCCATCGTATTTTTCTTCATAAATCGGTTGAATCGGTGTCGCAATGATTTTCTGCTCACAATGTTGCATTTCGATATTCAGACCTGAGAATAAAAGCAGCACACGTTTTTTCTCTTCTTGAAAAACAATTTTCCCACGAAATGGAGTTGGAACTTTTTAATTCGTTTTTCAACGTATCTCTAAAAAAGTCCAACCTTTGGAGCAGGAAAAGCGACAAATTACTGGCGCCTGAGTTTTCCAATTAAAATTAAACAAAATTATTTCAAGCTCTCATCTCGATATTTTCTCAATTATTCGATAAAAAAAAGAAAAATAAACAAACGTCAACGTTTCGAAATTTCTCGTAAATCGATTTTCGTTCATTTTCCTTGTCAACCCATTTTTTCGAATAAAATTAAGAAAATGCTCGTTTCTTTATTGACAGAAACGAAAAATCTCGAGACGAAGAACTTTGTCAATATTTTGCTTTCGTTTTGCTCGAGCGAGAGGATATTTTTTTTTCTCACTCTATGAACATCGTTTAGGAATCAATGAATCGACTAATTAGTCTCCCGATTCATACGTTCGTCGTAAAGTCATCGTGTTCGAAAGATAAGTCACGAATCTTAGTGGAAAACATAAAATATGGTGGAGAGAACACGCGCGCACGCTGCTGATAATGACACGATAAGAGAGACGATATTTTAAACGTTATTCATTGTGAACGAAGCGGAGGGAGCCAGCAAACATTCCAACCAGTTTGCCCGACTGTTTTGCCTTTAGTCGTGTATCGAGCTCGTGCTGGCTCGCACCTTACATTTTTCAAAATATTTATCAATAAGTCTGTCGGAAAATCTTGTTTTCATTCGCATATTTGTTTGACACCTCGAGACACTGAACTTGACGAAATGGAATATTTCCTTAGGGTGAGTGAGCTCCGTATCGAGCTTCTCTGGCGTTTAATATTCGGTTCGAATTTAATGAATGAAAATCTGTCCCAAAAAACGTCAAATCTCTATTTTTAAATGCAGTGACTATTTTTTTGTTTTTTTTTGTTCGAATTTTCTTAAAAATAATTTTTTCAATCGTCAAATTTGACCAAAAAAGTGTTTAGCAATTTTTTTATGACAGTCGTCGATCAAATATCGATTTTTTCCTGTAGGAATTTAATTTATTATTTAATTTATTTTTTTGTGAATAAATCCGTGCACGTAGATTCAAAAATCACAATATTTTATTAGCAGCCACGAAAAATGTTTTCGTTCTCATGATTTACTGAATTTACACGAACTCTTGAATATTTTGTTTTGTCCAACGCAGTTCCAGATGAATATTGACATCGTTCTGAATCATTCATTTCACAAGTTCTAGTTCAAACTCTCGTCATAAATGGTCACGTGTGTATTACATTATGAAGAATATTCTAATCAACGACAACAGAGTGGTCGTTGATCATCTCGTAGGAATTAATTAGTTGCTGCAATTTCATGGGATCGATCTCTGAAAAAAGTAGTTACTTCGGATGTTGTTCGAATTCGCGATCAAAGAAATTGCACTAAAGACTCAAATTTGTTGGAAAAGAAAAAAAAATCGATTATTTGTCGGTTTTTCCGGAATTATAATTGAAAAATAAGGAAATTCTCGTCATTGCCACGTTGACAAACTTTCCAGTACTCGTTATCTAGTATTTCATTTTTTTTTCTTTTCTTTCAAACGTAATTAGTTAATTTTTTTTTTTTTTCAGAAATATTTGTTTATTTCCCTTTTTTTCAAATTTATTTATTTATTTAATAAATAATTCAACAATAATTAAATAAGTTATTTATTCACGTAATAAATTTATTTATTTAATTTTTTTTTAATTTGTTTGTTTATTTGTTCGTTTAAAGGGACGAAAATATTTCGATGTAATGATTTTATTTACAGGGAGATATAGAAATAATCTTTGCGTTAGTGACACAGATTTTTTGCAAGCAATTGATAATATTTGTAATTGAGTCGATCGGAGCTTTTTTCGAGATGAATTCTTTACATTGCTTGGAGATTATAAGAGGTCAGAGGTCCAATGTGACTCGAATGCAGGCATCACTCTCTCGGGCAGTGATGTAGCAGTCTCTCGAAATTCCACATCGTTCGGTTGCACTACGTTTTTCATTGCTCGCTGCTGTCGGTTCGTCTGATAATTATTAAGTTACGCAACCGCGTCCAGCCTCTTGAGTCACTCCATTCTTATGGAATAAGCGACTCAAGGTCTTCCGCCTCGGTCGTCAATCGCCTTTTTTTCGTGACAACAACAATTCATCCTCCATTTTTATTTGCATGTTGATTAAAATTTCGCATGATACGAACTTTGGCTCAAGAGCACGTGCGCTCCGGAATAATTATATTTATTTTTCTCGGCAACGGATTAGAATCGGTATCGCCGCTGCGATAATATGCAACGAAGAGATTTCGGCTCCGGACCGTTTCCTCGTGACTTTCGACCATTTTGAGCAATAATAATGAAAAAAAAATACATTCCAGCACAATTTCCGATAGACACGTTCCGGGGAAAGTCGTAAAAATATTTTTTAACGATAAGATTGCCGGAATAATGTCAAGAAAAACAAATTTCTAAATGACCCAGAAAAATCCAACTTTTTCATCACTTGCTCATAGACTAACTGCTTTTCTGTTTATCTTTTTATGCTCACAGGCCAAGAGTCACCAACGCCAACCGTCCGACTCGCAATCGTTTCGTGAAAAGACTAAACGCGATGCCGAAATCGATCTTGCGACCGAACTCGGCAGACTCGAGGCTACTGCCGACCCTGAATTCCGCGATACCGTCAAAGCCGAATTCGAGGGATTCACCAAATTATTCAAAAGGTTCCTACAGGACCAAGGCCCCGCCGTCGAATGGGAACGCATCCAGAAACTTCCAGACACTGCCGTAAGTTATTCCCCAACTTTGCACAACAACGTAAAACATTTTTTTCAGAAATTGTGCAAATTTAATGACGAAGAATATTTCCTCTTTGTGGAATTTTCATGATTTGCTTTGCCAAACAAAAAAAAACAAAGAATTTCGTTGGAAATCTGGAAATTTGCGGTTTTGTGATTTTTTAAATTTTTTCAGATTCGGGAATATCAATCCCTCGAGGAACCGTCCGCGGAAGCTGTCCGAACGATGCTGAATAAATTGATCGTTGTGAAACTGAATGGCGGACTTGGAACGAGCATGGGCTGCCATGGACCAAAATCCGTCATTACTGTTCGCAATGATTTTACATTTTTGGACTTGACGGTCCAGCAGATCGAGGTAATCAAGATTTTTACTTCGCTCTCCTCGTTTTTTAATTATTACTCCAACAAATTTCATACGTTCGAACGTTATTCTCGCTCAACGAATAATATTTTCCACAGTATTTGAATAACACGTACAAAGCTGACGTTCCCTTGATTCTTATGAACTCTTTCAATACCGATGCTGACACGAAACGTATAATCAGGAAATACAAGGGAATCGACGTCAAAATTCACACTTTCAATCAAAGTTGTTATCCACGAATAAGCAGAGAGTCTTTTCTACCGATACCGAGAAATTGTGACGTCGACGAGGATCCCGATGCGTAAGATTCCCATCATTTCAATATTTCATCGACCCTTTTCGCCATAAAACAAAATTTAAACGAAAAACTCTTGAAATTCGTTCGAAAAATGAAAAAAAACGAGAATGACGAATAATTTTTGTTTTTTCATCTCCAGGTGGTATCCTCCGGGGCACGGAGACTTTTACGAAAGTTTCAACAATTGCGGATTGTTGAAAAAATTCATCGATGAGGTGAATAATCCGTTTTAATGAAATTTTAATAATCAGGACGGCGAATCGATCAATTTGTTGGTTTCTCTGCTGCAGGGACGACAATACTGTTTCATTTCAAACATCGATAACTTGGGGGCGACCGTAGATCTGAAAATATTGAACATGATCATGACTTCTCGTGAAATTAGTCCTCTCGAGTTCGTTATGGAAGTCACTGACAAAACGAAGGCTGATGTCAAGGTACGTGAAAAGAAATTGAAAAAATAAAACACGATTTCTGGAAAAATCAACTTTTTTCGTCCTGCCCCTTGTATCTCGCGGATTTGGAGAGAAAAAAATCTGAAAAAATTCTGGAATTCTCTTCATTGATCCTCCTTTCGGGTTTCATGGTTTTTGGAGTCTTTCCATTCGTTTTTTCAAAATGAAACGTTTTGAAAAACAAGATTTTCGGAAAAAATTGTCGTTTGGGTCAAAAAGACCCATTTGGAGGGAAAAAAATCTCAAAAATTCTGGAATTCTCTCCATTGATCCTCCTTCCGGGTTTCATAGTTTTTAAAGTCTATGCATTTGTTTTTTTATAATGAAACGTTTTGAAAAACGAGATTTTCGAAAAAAAAATTGTCGTTTGGGTCAAAAAGACCCATTTGGAGAGAAAAAAATCTGAAAAAATTCTGGAATTCTCTCCATTGATCCTCCTTTCGGGTTTCATAGTTATTAAAGTCTATGCATTTGTTTTTTTATAATGAAACGTTTTGAAAAACAAGATTTTCGGAAAAAATTGTCGTTTGGGTCAAAAAGACCCATTTGGAGAGAAACAAATCTAGAATTTTCTTCATTTATTATACTTTGAGGTTTCAGAGTTATTAAAGTCCATGCATTTGTTTTTTTTATAATGAAACGTTTCAAAAAACGAAATTTTCGAAAAAAAATTGTCGTTTGGGTCAAAAAGACCCATAGGATCCCCGGAGGGTTAAACAAAATTGTTGCAACAATATGATTAACTAAATATGATTCGATTAATATTCTTGAGTCTGAGGACTTGAAAAACGACACGAAGAAATAATTGGCATGTTTTTCCGACAGGGTGGAACTCTTATGCAGTACGAGAACAAACTCCGTCTCTTGGAAATAGCTCAAGTCCCTAAAGAACACGTTGACGACTTCCAGTCGGTGAAAACCTTCAAGTTTTTCAACACGAACAACTTGTGGGTCAAATTGGACGGTAATTATCGAATAAATAAAAAATCTCGCTTCATTTTTCCGTAAATCGATTTGCTCGTTTAGAAGAGTTTGCCCATTGGAAACTGAACCGACAATTTTTCAGCCATTCAGCGATTATTGCAAGACAAATCGTTGGAATTGGAAATAATCGTGAATCCAAAAACTTGCGAGAACGGAGCAAACGTCATTCAGTTGGAAACTGCAGTCGGAGCTGCGATGAAACTCTTCGATGGAAGTTTGGGTGAGAAAATGAAAAAAAAAATCTGTTCTCGATTCTTGGCGTTATTTTGTGTCTCATCAATGTCTAATTTGTGTGAATATTCTTCGCAGGCATAAACGTACCGCGTAGCAGATTTTTGCCAGTCAAGAAAACGTCCGATCTCTTGTTGGTCATGAGCAATTTGTACAATCTCAAAAGTGGCTCATTGTTGATGAGTCCCAATCGAATGTTTCCCACCACTCCTCACATCAAGCTCGGCGACAATCATTTTGCAAAGGTATTTCAACCATCGAACTGGATTCCCCCAAAAAAAAGATTTTATTTTATTTTTTCAAAAAAATCGATTAAAAAATTTTTCTCAAAATTTCGTTTATTTCGAAACAGAAACTTTTTTCAATGAATTTGCGTTTCCAAATCGTTATTTCGAGTGGACGAGAAACTGGAAAGAAAAATTTAGATTCGACCGTCGCCATACGAAATGCTCGAGTGATTTTTCAACTTTTCCAGGTCGAAGATTTTCTCCGGCGTTTCGGAACGATTCCGGACGTGCTGGAGCTCGATCACTTGACAGTTTCCGGCGACGTTACGTTCGGCCGTGGCGTATCGCTCAAGGGAACGGTCATTATAATCGCGAACCACGGCGATCGGATCGATCTCCCATCGGGCAGCACATTGGAGAACAAAATTGTCTCCGGAAATCTGCGTATACTGAGCCACTAGAGGTAAGAATATCGGGAATAGCAAAAAAAAAAGAATCTAAAGATCCTGAGGCCACGAGAACACGGGCGAGGAGAGCCGTTCGTCAATTCTCACGCACGATCGTCGCCAAGAACGCGAATCCACGGTCTGTAATTAATGTTAAGAAATATTATCGAAATTGCTGTTAAATATCGATAAGTGGAATTTTTCGATCAATCAGAATCGCCAGTTCGTTGGCGCGTAAGGAATTTACCACATTTTTTCTATTTTTCGAACAAACTTGATGAAAAAACCTCAATCCAGACCATTCGTGAGCTCATTGAATCCTCGAAGAACCAGAAACAAAAAACGGCAACAAATTAGATGAATTATCGATACGAGGAACGATTTTCGTTGTACCGCAACAAGGAAAACTCAATCATCGTCAATTTACACGTGTACAAAGTCTTTCTTTATTGTCTTGGACGATTTTTTGTAGGTCAGATTATTATTAATGCTGTGCATGAAATATATATTTTTTAGCAACGACTGAAGGTAGAATGTAATCGATGCAAATAACGAGCACACTGATTTATCACGAATCCCTAGCGTAGTTTTCTTTAGCGGAATCGTGTATTCCAAACTTTGAATAAATACGAGATCAACATCTCCTCGTTCTTTTTGGAAACGTTCCCTTGGACAATTTTTTGACCACCACGATCGAAAGGAACGTCATTTTGTGAAAAATGATGCAAAATAATTTTAACAGCATTATTTTCCAGAAAAAATGAAAATCATTTTTCGAAATTTTTAAAATTTAAAAAAAAAATTCAATTTTTCATCGATATCGCACGTAGCAAAAAAAATTTCAATCATTCTTTCCGTTTAGAAGCCATTTTGGGTTCGCTATAGCTCGGTGAGGAAAAATACGGGAGTTGATAGAAACGAGGAAAATGAAATGATGAATTTTATCCACCTTGTTGGGAACAATTCAATTTTTTTATCATTACGATCGAAAGAAACGTAATTTTATGAAAAATGTTGCAAAATAATTTTAACAGCATTATTTTCCAGAAAAATTGAAAATCATTTTTCGAAATTTTTAAAATTAAAACAAAAAATTCAATTTTTCATCGATATCGCACGTAGCAAAAAAATTTTCAATCATTCTTTCCATTTGGAAGTCATTTTGGGTTCGCTATAGCTCGGTGAGGAAAAATACGGGGGTTGAAAGAAACGAGGAAAATGAAATGATGAATTTTTATTGAAATCCACACAAGTAGATATGTCAGAGTCGGTAATACATGGTTTTGCGATTCGCAAGGATGCAAAGGACGTTATTACGTAACGACATGCACAGACCGACTGAGACAGATTCCGCCGACATTTATTCACAATTTGCCTAAAAATCAAACGAAATAAACGAGTTGCACAAAATAATTATCCATTACATAACAAGGATTTAAAAGGTTTTGTTAAAACTCGATCTATTATTTAACAATAACAAGACGGCGTGTATATAGACATGATAGATATCCGAGAGCCCGTGGCACCGCGATGAGACAAATAATAAAAAAAAAACCATGGGACACCGAGTCGAACTTATACACGCGTCCAATTCCATTGAGTTTGCATTTGGGACTCCGTTCGGGAGCTAGACTTTTTTCCTGCTTTCGAAATTCTCCCTCAATATTAGGGGTGTGCGAATATTTGAAAACTTGGAATATTCGGCATCAAATCGAATCGAATTGTTTGATTCGAATTTCAAACCGAATATTCGATTTTTTCGAGTATTCGATTATTTTTCGAATATTCGATTTTCTTTCGAATATTCAAATATTTGAAAATTTAAGAAATACTTGAAAATTGCTCGAATATTCTATTCGAAAATCGAATTGAAAATTCATCAAATATTCGGAAATTTATCGAATACTCGAAAATTCGACGAATATTCGATTCAAAAATCGAATATTCGACTAAAAAATCGAATATTCGACTAAAAAATCGAATATTCGACTAAAAAATCGAATATTCGATTTTTTTCTCGAATATTCGATTTTCTTTCGAATATTCAAATATTTGAAAATTTAAGAAATACTTGCAAATTGCTTGAATATTCTATTCGAAAATCGAATTGAAAATTCATCAAATATTCGGAAATTTATCGAATACTCGAAAATTCGACGAATATTCGATTCAAAAATCGAATATTCGAATAAAAAATCGAATATTCGAATTCATCGAATATTCGATTCGAAAATCGAATCGAATTTCAATATTCGCACACCCCTACTCAATATCTTACAAGATAACTCTCGGTCGCGATTACGATGAATGTGCGTTAAAAATACGGTTGCGGGTTATGTAAACGTGCCAAGATTCGACACGATTCGATATTTCGAGTTAAAACTAGCAGGAGATTATCGGAGCGGTTGAAGGCGTCGATATCTCTCCGGAATACCGAGTCACGAGGGAAACAACTTTTCGTTTGTGAACGTTTTTTTATGGAAAGCGCAAATAATCTGTGTGTGTGTGTGTTTTTTTCGGCGCAACACAGTTGCGAAATGCTTGATTCGGTAGTGGCTCGAGTTGCGGTTAATTCTTGAGGATTTCCCACGCGTCGTCCTCGAGTTTCGAGTTCCAGGTCGTCGCTGCTTCGTTTTTCACTTCGAAATCAATCAACGAACCGCTTTCCTCTTTCGGGCTCGTCCTGCTCTTGTCCTTGCTGCGTTTTGAGCCGGACGTCGTGCCAGCGGATCTCCTTTCCGGCGAGAGACTCGGCGCACTGTTGCTCGTTGTCTTGGAATTGTTTCCCCACTCCCAATCCTGTATCGAGGAGCTCCGACTCGAGGATGTTCTCTCCGAGCCACTGGCGTTCCTGAGCAATTTTCATTGATCGTTATTTCACGAAATCAACGCGGAAAAAGCACGAAGGAGAATTGTTGCATTTGCAAACTCACTTTGCTGTGGAGTTGGTCGTCGTTGCTGTCGTCGTCGTAACCAGCGACGACTTTTCGTTGGAGGACGAATTTTGCCAAGTGCTATTCTGATAAACGTTGGACGACGAATTCTGATATTGTTCGTTGATGTCGTACTGACTCTGAGTGTGAGCAGCCGAGGAATTGGTGCCTCCGATATCGCCCCAGCCTCGTCGACCAAGATCGCTCACCTGAAACGCCAATTTTATCGTTTAATTGCGCGTACGCATGCGATTCGAGGCTCTGGGCGATCGGTACCGAAGAAGCGGATAGAACGAGAAGAATAAAGCAAAAAACAAAACTAAATTGCCAGAAAAAATCAAACGATAAAGGGAAAACTGAAAAAAACGTTTTTTTTCCATTTTTTTTGTTTTTTTTTACTCTGTGGATTTAATTCTCTGGTTGGGAAGGTGACTACCTTGGATGCTAAGGTATTGACTTGCGCGCCAACGTCTTCTAAAAGGGTGCCATCTCGTACCTTTGAATAAAAATTAATAATCAATTAATGCAACGAAAGAAAATAAATTACAGAAACAACAACAGGGAGGAAGGGGAAATGATTGAAATTCTGCGGACAGAAAAATGAGCGGCAAATAAGAATTTCACGAAAAATAAAATATCGGCGATCCTCTCGTTCGGCGATCAAATTGTCGCGCACTCGGCTGGTACCTTTTGCGTAGCAATTCCGCCCATTTTGATAGCGTTTTCGGTGGCTTTGCTGGCGATCTTGGACGCGGACGACGAGAAAATTGACCATCCCTGAAAAATCATCAAATTATCATCGGTCCTTGAAAAATAACGAAATTTGTCGATATTTAGAGAAGAAAAAAGTTTACGCTGGCCAGCGAGGACACTGCCGTGTCGAAGAATTCCTGGGAAGAACTTTTGGGCATCGGGGATGCGTCCATTTGGTATCCAAAGCCGCTGTACTTGCCTCCTTGGTTGGGAGGGACGTTTCTGAAAGCCGAGCACAAGATAAGCACGGAAAACGTCTCCCCGACAGAATTATGCCATACTTACTCGGGCCTATGAGCATTTTCGTTCTGTTTGCGCGCAAAAAACGCTTCTGTCTGGTTTTTGAAGGCCAAAGGGTCGTTGTTCCCGTAGGACGGGCTGGTAGCGCCGTCGTCCCCTTGATAGGAATTCCCGTACTCGGTAGATCGTCGATCCTCGGTGTACGAGCGTGCGGTGGAAAAGTTATCGGTCGCGCGATAATCTTCCGGTTTCCACGATTCTCCCTTGGCAAGAGCAGCGATCTGTCGTTGGTACAGAAAAAAAAGCGATTTCGTGAATTTAAGCAGTTTCGCGGGCGTTGGGAAAGTTGGACTCACCTTGTGTCTGTAAAGGGCGGCTGCCTTGGTGTTGTACTTTTGGGAAATGGGAAGAGAATCGTCCCAATCGTGCTGAGCCTCGAAAAATATTCTGGCGTTTGCATTTCCACCGACTTTCATTTTTTCGAGTTCGAGGTCTTTCCACTTGTCCATCGATACGGAGCGCACGAAGGACAAGTGTACGCCGAGGCCTCTGTGCTTTCCGGAACACTCGAGACATATCCATATGCCATACGTTACGGAAACCCATTGGGGATTGTGAGCACCGCACTCGAAGCATTTCTGCGAG
The DNA here is from genome assembly GCA_037952995.1 of Hyposoter didymator. Classification (NCBI taxonomy): domain Eukaryota; kingdom Metazoa; phylum Arthropoda; class Insecta; order Hymenoptera; family Ichneumonidae; genus Hyposoter; species Hyposoter didymator. The sequence continues at coordinate 2,370,190 of JBAJMU010000010.1, forward strand.
CAGAGGAGAAACGTTTTTATTACGAGGATTTCGCTGGCGCGAGGTGTTAACGGTACAGCACAAAAAATGACAGCTGCAGGAGAAAAACAAGTTGAGAAAACTCCATACGTTGTTCTCGTCGCGAGGCTTGAGTTCGCCCAGTACTCTGCGTGTTCGAGGACTCGCCATCGTTGTTTCTGTGCCCGAGGGCTCCCCGAATTTCGATGTAACACGAGCACACGCGAATCACGGCTACACAGCTGTGACAAGAAGCAGGAGGAGGAGGAGGAGGACGACTCTGTGATGGTTGATGGTCAACCGTCCGTCAATCAGTCGTCCTCGAGCGCGTTGCTCCCAAGCTCGACCGCGAGACTTGACACGAGACGAGCCGAGGAGGAGCAGGGACGACGAGGGGGCTGAGCTCGGGATGAACGCTGCGAATGAGCGCGTCGACACATCGGAAAGTTTCTAGAAAAATGGGGCTGCCTCATTGGAGCACAGCGATCGCTGTCATTCATTCATAAGAATTTCACTCGCTTACCGACCGAGCTGCTCGGTCGGTAAAACAGAAGCGCAACACTGCGCGCGAGCGAAACGCGCAGGCTCAGCCGCTGATGGGTTTGGGAACAGCGCCACAGCTCGAAACCCCACCCATCGCTATAGACTCGCCGTGACAAATGCAACTTTTACTTCCGCCTACCAAAGTTCGCTCTCTGCCTGCGTCCAGAATTTTTTCGAGTTGAACGGTATTCTCGCGTAGTGCCTGTGTTATCCCGGATCATCCGAAACTTGACTCGTTCGAACTTTGCAATTTGCAGTTGTATATCTCCGAGGGATATATTTTGTTTGTCGTATGTCCATCCAGAATCTTAACACATTCGGTAAATATCCATATATTTAGTGATTGTGACCGAGCGAATACGTAGTATTGCGCCTTGGTTGTTACCCCGCCGCCACCGCAGCACGCCGAGATAGATCCTCGACAAAATGGCCGCGCGATACCTCAAGCCATGGCGTCATTATTTTTCCAACAAACTGCATTACAATTAACATTCGATTCCCTCCAAATTCTATGCATTTTCTCTTCATTATTATAATCTCGAGACCGCCTCCTTATCGATATTGTTGCAGCGCTCGTCCCCGTCGTTTCCGATACACGATTTTAGGCTCGTATTCAACGGGGAAGACGAGGCAGTTCTCCAAATTGTCTCTTTCTACCGCGCGTTCATTTTCATTTCATTTCTCTCGAAAAACTTTGCCCATACTCCCCCCAAGCCCAAGATTTCGAGACACGCGAGAACCCTGAAAATCCTCGTTTTATCGTCCCTCGACTAATGAGCCCTCGCGTCTCCGTTTTTCGTCGTTTCAGACCCCTTTGCAGATGCAATCAAGGGTTCAGATGATGACGTCCAAGACGGTCTCGTGCATATAAGGATCCAGCAGCGGAATGGTCGCAAGACCTTAACAACGGTGCAAGGATTATCTGCGGAATATGACTTGAAGAAAATCGTACGGGCATGTAAAAAGGTAACGATCTCTCCTCTCTCCCCCCCCCCTCCCNTCTCCCCCCCCCTCCCCTCGCCCCTCGAAACTCCGCTTCCCTGTTGGCATTTTTTCGCGCGTGCACACTCGCCCGATTTGCCGCCAATCATTTCTAAATTTAGAAGCATCATACGCGCGCGACCAAATCTTTGTCCATTCTCTTTGTACAAAAGACAAACAAACAAAAAACAAGATTCTCCCTCATAAAAATCACGAATCTCGTGAATTTTCGTAAAACTTTATCGTAAATTCCCAAGACACGTGTTTGACACATTTCTTTGTCATTTTTCCCGATAAAGATGCGTGACGAATATAAAACAACAACAAAACGATTCCCCAACAAGTTTAAATATAGATTCGACCTTGACCCACTCGACGCTCGAGAAAAAGCGTTTCTCTCTCTAATTTGCAACTTGATCCACGAAATCTCGACGTTTTTGGGATCGTCGGAGAAAGCGACGAATCTGCGGGGAAATAGAATGTAGAAAAATGACTAAATTTTCAGGAGTTTGCCTGCAATGGGACTGTAATCGAGCACCCGGAGTACGGGGAGGTGCTTCAGCTGCAGGGGGACCAGCGCGAAAATATATGCCAGTGGTTGACTAAATCGGGTCTGGCAAAACCTGACCAGCTCAAGGTTCATGGTTTTTAATAAGCGCAAAAAAACCATCCATGCCGCCGCTACCTAAGAAAATAACAACAACAAGAGCAACAACAGCAACAAGAAGAACCGCAGCAGGAACAACAACAGCCGCTCCACCTTTGCGGATGCTACGCCGTCTAAAATTATCCGTATCGATCAACTCTACCGCAACAACAACAACAACAACAACAACAACAACTCGCCGTTGAAACTTTGTGGGAAAACCTCTATTATATACAACGCATATATATTTCAATAAAAAAAAAAAAAACTACAAAATAATGAGAATCTACTAAACGAAATAAAGAAGAAACCGAGTAATGAGAAAGGAAGAAAAAATATTGAAAAATAGTTAAAGAAGAAGAAGAAGAAGAAAAAGCGAATAGAGTTGAATATATATACGTGGGTATATGAGAACGTGATACGAAGTACTACGTAGAGGCACTCGTTAATTATTGTTATCGGAGGATAGACCAAGAGGAAGAAATTTTGTGTATTTTGTTTTAGTTTTCTTCGTTTTATATAATGAACGTGATCGAAAGCAATATACAACTGCGTTGCGTTTAATGATCCAAAACGTTTGTCACACTCGAGATTATCGAGCGCTCGCTGCGATCGGTGATTACGTCCTTCGAGATAATCCTCTGTTGTAGAGAGAAATCGTACCAACGAGACGAGGATATTCATTGAGGGGCGATACTGGTTGCTGCGGATGGATCAATCAATTTGTCTTAGATAGCATGTATCTAGGCGCCATTGACGTTTTTAGAGAAGTCTAATGAACGCGTTAGCCTAGGCTACCAATTGGCTTGTTTGATTTATCCAACCGCTGGAAACTTGATCTCTCTCTCTCTCTCGATGTTTCTCAACATTCTAACGAACGCAAGGAACGGCGGTGACGGTGGCGGCGGCGGTTGAGCAACAATCATAAACAACAACAAGGGATTAGAAGAAAGAAATGAGAATATTGTGACGATGGGACTACCGACGAGGACAGCAGCGACGAGCTTGAGCTTCTTGGAACCTCTGGCGCATAAATTTTCCGTGCCTTTTGATCGACGCATCGTATTATTTGTATCAGCTGCGCTGAGGGAAAAAGAATTGAGAGAAAATAACGGACGAGACCGAAATGAAAGAATACCCAGAGGTGAAAAAGCCCGAGCGACTGATTCGCCCTCTTGGCGCCTCAACGCCGCACGCGGGCAAAATTTTTATTCTTCTGGCGCATAAGAAAACAGTATTTATCCAGCACACACCATCCCCTTTTCTTTTATCTATTTTCATTCTTCTTTCCTCCAATATTAATCGCTTGCTACTTTTTTCAACACAATCAATGTCGCTCCTACTCTAGATAAATAAACGGCATATTATTTACTAGCGCCAAGGATACGTCGTACAATTATTTATCCTCGACCCACCGTTCCCCAAAATCATCTCGTTATTGCATAAATATAGAGATTCACGAATAAGCAGGCAATTAGCTAATGAACGATCAGAGGATCGCAAGTTCCGCAGGCCCGATTCAAATTTCGCGGGCGAGAGACGAAGCGGTGTGGGTGCGTGTGTGTTTATAGTTTTCCTCGTACCGTTCGATGGCGCTCTTTCTGTTGCGGCCGCGTTTCTGTGTGAGTGGGGGCTTTACAGAGGGAGAGAGAGACGACGCACCACACGGAGATCGCGCGCGCGGGGCGGCTCGTCGCGAAGCATTCTGTAGGAACTAGAAGAAAAAAAACGTAAAATTGTGGTGCCCCTCTACTGCCGACAATACATTGGAGCCACGGGCATGTGCCTTTCTGTGTCGGCCATTTTGTAGTTTCCTTGAGAAATTGTGTTGAGTTGATTCTCTTCTTCTCGGTAAGAATATTCACGTTGACGGAGGATTTAAAAACATTTGGAGGAAAGGTTAAATATTGATTATCCGTGAGGATCTCATTGAAATATTAAAAATAATTGTTCGCGTGTTGGTGTCAAAGTTTAGAGACCGTGGCTCTGTTTTCTGCCTGTTTTTCCTTTTTTTTTCTTCTCGTTCCTCTCGTTTTTCTTCTCCCCCTCCCCCCTTCACCCTTCCCCTGCCCCTCTCCCTTATGATTTCATTGTGACTGTTCGACCGCTACGTACGACTCGATGAACAGCGATAATCGTCGAGATATTAACAAGAATTTTGCCGTTGACGAAACAAACACACGGGTGGGTGAGAGGAGCAGTGAGGCGAGATTAGTAGCGTGTGTAAATGTGTGTGCTGCATAACGGCGGCTCTGACGAGGACGGGCGGCGCGGGCAGGCGGGCGTGCGTGCGTGCGAGAGAGTAAGAAAGAGCGAGAGCGAGAGCGATAAAGATGTATCGAATAGAATAGATAGAGGGAGCGGGCGCGCGGGTGTGAGTGTGACGACGGTGTACGCAATCCCCCACACGGAGAAAATGAGGCAGTAAACGAAGCCCTGGTGAACGTGAGAGCAGGAACAAGGAGAAGAGATTGTGCGCGCTAGTGCGGGAGAAAATACGACGACGACGACG